>QEPC01012575.1:951388-1003446 GCA_003113815.1 Sphenodon punctatus | reverse complement strand
ATTCAGTCCTACTCTTTGCTTCCTATCCTTTAACCAGTTACAAATCCATAGTAAGACACTACCTCCTATCCCGTGACTTTTTAATTTTCTCAAGAGACCTTATCAAATGCTTTCTGGAAATCCAGGTACATTATATCTACCGGGTCTCCCTTGTTCACATGCTTATTTACACCCTCAAAGAATTCCAACAGATTAGTGAGGCATGACTTACCTTTGCTAAATCCATGTTGACTCTTCCCCATTAAGCCATGTTTATCAACATACCCAGCAATTCTGTTCTTAATGATAGTTTCCACCATTTTGCCTGGCACAGACATCAAGCTTACTGGTCTGTCATTTCCAGGATCACCTCTGGATCCCTTCTTAAATATCAGGGTTACATTTGCCACTCTCCAGTCCCCAGGTACAGTGGCAGATTTTAGCGATATGTTACTAACAGTAGGACTGCAATTTAATATTTGAGTTCCTTCAGAACTCTGGGGTGAATAGCACCTAGTCCTGGTGATTTGTTAGTATTTAGTTTGTCAGTTTGCTCTAGGACCTCCTCCAAACTCACGTTGATTTGTGCTGATTTGTCACATTGATTTAGGTCATGATGACCTAAAAGTATATGGAGTACAAATATACCCCTCAAGAGAGAGAGAGCCCACGGAATGACAAAGTGGAAGACTGTGTGTCTGCAGGGGGATGGACTTATGGGTGTGGCTTTTGTTGTAACATATGCAAGCTGATTTGGGTGGAGAAGAGTGTATGGCTGTGTGTGTGTGTGTGTGTTTGCAGGGGGGATAGGTTTGTGTGTGTTCTGTGATACATACTGGCTTCTGTTGTCACATAATTCAGGGCAAAAGTTCTTCCCCAGCTGCTGTATGCAATCGCAGTCTGGGGACCATCTTTTTAAACTGAACTTGAGAGAGTGCAAAATTATTTTATTAGATCTATTCTGCATACCCCTAGGAGCACACCGGTAGTTCTTATGAGAGTTGAGTTGGGCATTCCCCCAGTGGCCTCTTTGGCCAAACTAGGAATTCTGAAATACTGGCTACATTTTAAATGTTAGTGTTAATCAGTCGTTGGCCCACTTGGTGTTTCCTTTGCCGAATTCTGGTCCATGGGAGGATGGCCTAGTAACTATTTTGTCAGGCTTGGGATTTTCCGAACAGTATTTGTGGTCTATGCCCCACTCTAAGGCCTTATCACTGATTAAATCCCGAATTTATGACCAAGAGCAACACAGTCTCTGTGCTGCAATAAATTTGCAAAAAATGTCAGTGTTTTTTTACCACTTCAGCCTGAGGGTGCTGCTTATCTCTTGTTTCTCTCCAGTTGGGATAGCAGAACTGCCTTTACCCTGGTGAGATTTGGTATACTCCCCTCAGCTGTGACAAAGGTGAGAAGACACCCTATTCCCACAGACTCTGTAAATGTTGCTCTCAGCCTGCGGTTAAGTCATTAGCTCATATTTTCTTTGATTGTTCTCTATAGAGAGCTGCAGGGGGAAATTTTTGCCCCTATCATTCTGGATTTGAGGGCTTGCAGTCAACATCAGGCACTGGTATCCTTGCTGTGAGACTCTGATGTATCTGTAACAGCCCGGGTGGCGAGGTTTTGTACACTGGCCCAAAAATTAAGGAGTGAGGCATTGGTGCCTGTTATCTAACATCAATTTTTATGGGATGATTTATGTTTATATTTATGTCTGCTTATTTAATTGTCTGTTGTTCATTGGTGGGTTTTATTTGCTGTATACGTGTGATGCCTTGTGTAACCACAATAAAGAATTTGTTGTTGTTGTTGTTGTTCCATAAAATTATAATTGATTGGGGTCCAATTTATTCCTCATGATAATATTAGCCAGGGGTACAAATGTACCCCATAGGGCAATTTCTATTGTGTTTGGGGTACAAATGTACCCCAGAGCCTCTTTTTATTCACAGGAAAAAGAAATGGTTAATGGTATCTCACTGTCCTTTGCATATGTTGTGCCCCTGGGAACAGGCAACAATGTCCTAAAAGGGCCAAGCCGGAGAGCCACTCACTTGTGAGTTATTGCAGCATATACATGTCTACGGTATAAAACCACCCCAAAAGTCTGCCTAAGGGTTAATGGAGCCCCACTCAAAGAAGAAATTAGGGTTACTTGCCTCTAACCTTGGTTCTTCAAGAAGGGCTCCATCACCCTACCACCCTTCCTCCTTCACCTCTGCATCAGGGCCTAACTTAGCGATCAATCACTCTGCTGTAGGGTTTGGAAGGAACCGAGGTAATTTGCATCTGCCACCTCCTTTTATAGTGCACCAGAAGCCCGCCAAAAGCATGAACCAATGGAGGAGGAACCACAGTGCATGAGAGGAGAACTGATTGTAGGAACTTCTGAGCCAGTCTGTGCAGGCACAGAACCCCATAGCTATGAGTGATGGAGCCCAACTTGAAGAACCAAGGTTCTCCTCCCACCATTTGTGCCACCTCAACCTCTGGTCACTATTTATGCTTCCATGCCCAGATGCCATTTTGGCTTCCCCCATATGCCAGCCTGCCGTGCCACTATGCTGCCTTCCCCTACCGCTGCCAGCCTGTGTGCCTGCCATTGCACCTTCCCACGCACGTACTTTTTACCCTGTGGAGCAGTTTCCCTGCTCCTCTGTCATGTTCTCCTGGACACCGGGCAACAATAAAGAGCAGAATTAGATAATAAACTACAGAAGCCTTTATCGTGCAGCTCTGTAAACGTCAACCCTATCCCCCCTTTGAGCGTTCCCTTACTGTTCTCTGCTGGGGGGGAATCTCCACCAAACAAAGGCAGGCTCTTAAGCTAGCTCTTAAGTTGGAGTCAGAGTCACGGTGTCCGTGTCTGCACCAACCCGTGTTTGATCTGGGGCAAGGATGGGCAAGAAGAGATGTCAGCTGATGGTCACAGCTTCCGTGTTGGGGGCAGGAGCAGTTGCAGCAGGAAAAGGCCACGGTGGCTTTTTAAGGCGAGAACAAGAGTGGCGAGAGAGGGGATAGAAACGGTCAATCCATGGTGCGCTCTAGGCTTTTCACCCATGACTCTGTGGTGGTGGTGGACCGGGACGTGAGGAGGCTACATGCAGCCTAATAGATGAGATGCGGACACATGGGCACACATTAGCCCAGTTTCGCCTGCACGGTGGGCCCGCAATGTCCCTGTATCTTGCCGTGAGTGGCAGATGAGTGGTGGCCCCGTGGCAAGTGGAGGCTAACACCTGGTGAACACCTAATAAATGAGAGGGTGGGCATACGCCTGATGTGGCCTATTGTCTCATTGCACACCCAGTCAGGTGTATGCACCTACAATGCCAATTTCTCAACTTTACTAATGCAGTCTTATCTCTCTCTATGTGCCCTTTCCCTTGTTCACTCTAGATAGTTAGCCTTTTGAGGCAGGGACCTGTCCTTTATCACAGCTTTTCAGCTCCAGGCATATTGCTGAGTTTAGAAATAACATTGATTAGTGACTGCCAATCAGAAGCAGACTGAAGCATAACTTTTTCTCCTCCACGGTCCAGAATGCAAGGAGCTGCAAGAACGATTCTTCCTCAAAGTATTGGGAATTGTTTGTCCAAGACCCCATAACAAAGAGCAATGAGCAGAGACTGGGTATTTTTAGACAAGCACCTCTCCACCCCTTACCCACCAACTATCCACCCACTATGCATGTTGCATGGCCATTTAGGGCACCAGTGCAGCGCTGCAACATGCATGATGGGTGCAGGGGCCTTAGGGTTTTAGCGCCCCATGGCACCTCAGCTTGCCACCTCCCTCCCCCCAGAGTGCTGATGCATGCAGGGCTGCCATCTGAGGCAGGGAGGAAGACTATGGCGGCGCCCAGCATAGAAGCAGAATTCCTTTTTCCACACCCAGCATCACCCCAGAGTGTGTTTGCAGATGGCTTGGGGCCGGAAAGGGGCTTCTCCAGGTGAGGATAGATGGGGGCAGGGGGGGTGTTCCCCCTTCCTCCAGGCTGTGGGTGGCACAGGTGAGGCTGTGCAGCTGTGGTGGCGGCACCGAGAGGGGGCACTGAATGCACTGCCCCCAACTCCTCAAAATCTGCTTACCTCCACCCCAAAAAAATCTGCTGCCCCTGCTGCCCTGAATGGGTGGGGAGGCACTTGTCTAAAAATATCCACTGTGCTTGCTCCTGAGAGATAGAGAGAGCGTATGCATGCCATTGCCAACCTACCAGAAGAACGGTCTTTGTGGTGAACAGACACAAGTTGCCTGGCTGGCTTTAAACCCATCTGTCCAGTTGTTCTATAGACTTACCAAGCTGTGTGTGATTATTTTCCCGGTTCAGGTAGGTAGGCAATAGGCTTTATTACAGTTGCACAAATTTACATTAATGAACATTTCAAAAATATGTAAATTAGCATTAGCGAGGGGGAGCAGTTGGCAACACTAACCGGTGGGGGGGGGGGGACTAAACCCCATTCTGCGTGGGTTGCACCCATCACCCTCACACATGCCCTGGCGCGAATTATTCATACTTTGACCGTACTCATGTAACTACTCTGCAAATAAACCATCGCTGGATTAAACGCCTACCGGGTGTGGGGCTTTTTCTGCTATCCCAAAGCCCCCTGGTACTTGTAGTTTCATTCGTTCCCCGTCATTCTTCTTTTGAGCCCGGATATCTCCCTCTTTGGAAACGGCGGTGCCAGCTCATCTGGGACTTGTAGTTTTCCAAAGGGTGCTCCAAGACTGGCGGCTGCTGCTGAAGAGAGACTACAAACTCCAGAATGCACCGAGCACCCGGCTATGCACAGCAAGGCAGTTTTATTTGGAGCCCGGTCTCTGATCTGGTAAGTGAGAAAGTCTCTGAGCACTAATAATGACGGGTGAGAACTGGAGAAAGGGTAGGATCTCTGCTCTCCTAGTCCTTGCCCAGCACAGAGCTGGCTTGTACCATCTTTCTGAATGCAAGGCAGACGCTCTCGGGTGGGTCACTTAGCAAACCACTAACTCGGCTGCAATGGGAAACTGTTACTTCCTTTGTCTTTTTTGCTTCCAGTGTGTTAGTATTTCGCATTAGTCTGTGCTTCTCCACATGTTCTCCACCACCACCCGTACCCCCGCATCCATTATAGTAGCTAGTGGATGTCTGTACGGTGCTGTTTTGCAAGGACAGATCGTTAGAGAAACGGAGATTATTAGAGGTGGAGTGAGATTGAGATGGATTGATTTCCCTGTGGAATGCAAGAGCTACCTGTAGCTGACGCTAAATGGCAGGGAGGAGAGTACATTTAATTACTCTCTCTTCCCACCCTTTGGATATAGCTGATGTTAGTGAACATCATGTTGCAGTAGTGCTTTGAAAGCCCTGCCAGCATAACACTTGTTCTGCCTGAGGAGAATGGGATTCATGGGGGCCCTACTAATGTCTGGAATGTGATTTGATGAGGAGAAAGTAGGGTTGTTTTCTCCCAGATTATTAGGTTTTAAACTGGAGAGTCCTCTTGGGGTCTCTGATTTTGGCCTAGGGCAAGTCATTGTGTCTCATCCATAAAATGGAAACTGATAACCAGCTTATAAGCCAATATAATAGGGCCTGGGGGAGTTTTTGTGGGGTTGTTGCTGACCCCCAGCTACTGGGGACAAGGCATTAACTGAAGAGGAGAAGGATGCACATACTTCATACAAATTATGCAAATTGATTTTAAGGTGGTTTTTTACTCCTCTTTGTGTGCACTTTCCCTCCATTCCTTACTGTTACAGCTTCAAGACAGCCTGTCAGGCAGGTCAGTGAAAGTCCCTATAGCCATCAAAGTCCCATGTGACTTTAAAAACAAACAAACAAAAACACCTTGTAATTAGTTAGATGCTGAAAATATTTCCCAGAGTGGGTGAATAATTGTAGAAGTTCTAGGATGAGTTTTTCTGTTGTACTGAACCTGCACTTTCTGAGCCCAGTTAACTGTTGTTTTTTTAAGAAAGCAATGAGTTGATTTAGCAGTCCTACAGATCACATGCAGGATTCATAACTGTGCAGTAGGCACAGTTCCCCGCCGCCCTCCTTTGTTTTATGGTGGATGTGTGTGTACTGTATCAGGTGGGGAAACTTTTCCCTCCCAGGGGCCACTTTAAACATTAGTACAAGCTCAGAGGGCTACATAGAGGTTGGGAGTGGGGGATGCTTAATGGTTGCACTCAGGAAGAGAAGGGTCTGATCATAGATCTGTTCTGTGGATCTGCCCCCTATCCTTATGTGCTTGCCCTGAACTATGTTTTTCCAAGCTTGGAGGGGTAGGAACTAGATCAGGAGTCAGATCCAGGGACTGGAAAGAGGCCATATAAAAACTAGCTGCAGGCCTTGTTTGTCCCCTGGGCATGATGAGGTTTCCCATCCCTGACCTAAATAAGTCGAAGATTGGGAAGGTCAGAGAAGCACAGAGAGAGGAAGTGACTTGACCAAGGTCACACAGAAAAAAAAAATCTCAGACCTGGGAGTAGACCTCTGCTCTCCTGAATCTCAGACCAGGCTGCCTCTCGGAGCGTAATGCTCTTTCTCAGCTTAAAGGAAAATAAAACGGGCTATTCAGAGTAGCTGGTTTCTAGTCAATTTCACTGCCTCCTTCTCCCTCACGGACAGGGATGCTGCTGGGAGGAGGTTCACCTGTTGAATTATTTTAGTAAGAACCAGGGCAGAAACATGCACCATTGTAAATAAAAATGTTGGATCCAGCTTGACCTGTGCGTGTCCCTTTAATGCCACATTCCCTCTAAGCTGTAAGATTTCTACCTCTTCCCCCTTCTGCCGACTCCCATATGCCATTGCTGGGGATTTAGGTGCTCCTCTTGGCCTTCTTCCGACATAAGCACTCGCGTTCTTTGTAGGAGGGATTTAAAAATTGTAAGGGAGGATCAGAGTGTACGTTCAACAACTGCCTCGCCCCTTCATCCTTCCCTGCTCACTGGCTGCCAACTCACAGGTCTTTAATTGCAGCTGTAATCCCTGTCTCCTGACGGGGGACAAGGCAAAGTCTGATGCCTCCAGAGACTCTGTATGTGTCAGCAGCACATAAGACCAAGGAAGCCTAGTTCAAGCCCATCCTAATCCCTTGCAATTCTTCTTCATTGTAGGAGGATCCCCTTTGCCTTCCCTCTAGCTGGCTGTGATGGATAAGGATCCTGTGCTGCAGCTGCGCATCTTTGACCTCAATTGCTGGTGAGTCTGTAGATCTGACTTAGTCCCTGCTAGGATGAATGACATAGACTCTGATTCCTCCCCTTGCAACTTTGAAATCCCTCCTAAAAACAACCTTTTCTGTCAGGCTTTCTCTAGCTTCTTACCCCCATAGGTTGCTCCTATATGCTGCTGCTTATACGGTCTCATCCTTCAGGATCCTCCTCCTCCCTTGTAACTAAGCTAAACATGTGCACCTGCAGCTTCTGAGCTTTATGAATGTAGCCCTCTCTCTCCGCCCCTCCCCTTGTCCATACTAGATTGTTAGCCCCTTGGGGCAGGGACCTGTCTCTCTTTAATCATTAATCTAGGTGGTTCCCTTGTCCCATTAATGTAGCTTGCGCTATATAAATAATTAATTATGATAATCCAGGTAGACCTGAAGTGGGCTTGGTGTCCTGACAGGGACAATGCCTCACTCTAGGAGGGTCTTGGAGCCAGGTGACCCTGCAGCAGAGCCCCAATTCTGCCTCCTAGTTAAAGTGGAGGATTTGACAGGCAGGACTTCTGGGTTCTGTTCCTATCTCTGGCTCACTGTGTGGCCTTTGGCCAAGTTTTTTCCCTTCTCTGCTCCTCAGTTTCTCCTAGGGGGATAATCAAGTTTTTCACTCTCCCAGCAGGGCTGTGAGGCTCCAGTTGTAAAGCATTTTCAGATACTGGGAGGGGGAGAGGGAAAAAGACAAAGCCTGGGCACTCTTGTTTTATTCTGTTATCTAAATCCCTCCAGACTTCTCAGCCCCTTTGCTGCCCTGTCTGGACCAGCGGTATCCCCTCTCCTCAGTGACGTGAGTCTGAATTTAGACCAATACCCAAGTACAGACCTTTATATCAATAATCCATTAGGTCTTTTGGAACAGTCCTCAAGCCCAGGACGTCCACTAAATGATTCAAGTCCAGTACTTCCTGTATGCTGATGAGCTGTTCATGTACACAAGATATACCTACATTCCGTTATTTGTGTGTAGCAAAGACGCCCACTGTGCTGGTCTTTGTGTGGGATCCTTGCTGTGAGATTAGCCACTGTCTGGGCTGATTGAAAGCTTGGCTGCTGCTAACCAGCCTGGCCTGCATGTGTGCGCAGCATTCAAATTGGTCTTTGCCCCCACTTTGTTCCCTTACTTCCCGCCTCTCCCTTCTGTTTGGAATGAGACGTATCTCTACACCAGAGGTGGGAAACCTTTTCCCTCCCACAAGCCACTTTGAAAATGAATATACAAACTTCCTTGGTCAAATAGGATTTGGGTGTGGGGTACTGAAGGTGTATGCTCAGAATAAAGGAAGCAAAAGGAAGGTCTGTATCATGGATCCGTTCCCTATTCTTGAGTGCATGCTCTTCTCTCTGTTCCCTTCCCCTGGGCCCGCTCTCTGTGCCAGAAGGTAGGGACTGGGCTGGATCCACAGACAAATCCAGGAACTGGGTAGGGGCCAAATAAAAGATGTGGACTGTCCCTGCCCTAGACCAAGGACTAGAAGAGCCTCCTCTCCCCAGTCCTCCACATGTGGACTGACAGCCCCCACGCCGTCTCCCCAAGAACTGCAAATCTCCCGCTTCTCTGTCAGGTCAGGAGGGAGAGGTTTCAGGTTTGCAGTGGAAGAAGGGAAGCCAGTCAGCTGATGCAGGTGCCCCCCTCCCCTGTTCTCACTGGCACTTGTCTCAAGCACAAAGCATCTAATGCAGAGGTCCCCCATGTGATCCCATTTTGAGACTTCTATCCAGGGTCCTGCATTCACTGTGTTTCCTCCTCCTCCCCCATTGCTGCCAATTGGGAAGGTTCCTCCTTGCAACCAAGCCTGCAACCCTACAGAGGAGAGACTTGCACACACTACTCCATATCACCTAGGATTGGAACGCCATCCACAGCTGGCACAACTTTGCTTGGAATTCCAACCTGTAGTTTAGGAGCCTCTGTCCTAGCGTGACTCAATCGGGGCCAAGCTGGGGCTTGCAAACAAGGCCTTTTAATTGATGGTATCATGGGAACAAGAACTGGAGAGGACCCAAGAGTCTCTCCCTGCACAGGGCAGTCATTGCATTTCAACTCCAAGTTGCTTCACCTTGCTGTGATCCAAGCCAAAGCAGCAAAATGTTTGGCTCACCCACGGGCTTTCAGGAGGGGGGTTTCCATGGCTGGGATCCCCACCCCAGGCAAGAGAATGCTGACAGACTTGTGGTGTCTTTGTGCCGTGCAGGGCTCTCCCCGTGTAGGATCCCTCTGTGCCACGCTGGGCAGAGGGGGCCCAATTTTGGCAGGTTGTTGTAGCCTCACGCTATTTGGTCTCTTCTTCTCTAGGGGGATCCGCTACCTGAGCAAGCTGAGGCAGGAGCGCATTGAGATGATAGGTGATGTCCTCAGCACGGAGGGATTTGACCTGGCACTTTTACAGGAGGTGAGAATAAAGTGGGAGCCGGGGAGCAGAGCTAGGGCTGAAGGGATCTGCAGCTCCTTGGATCAGCTCGCCTGCTTTTTGTCTCCTGATCCGGGTGCACTCCATGCTCTTTGCATCCCCAGGTCTGGAGTGAGGGGGACTATTCCCAGTTGAAGCAGAAGCTCTCGTCCCGCTACTCCTCTTCCCACTACTTCAAAAGGTAAGGACACAGCAGCCCCCATCCCACCCAAATGTGCTCCCTGACCTGAGAAATGGTTCCTGAAGCTTCTAGTCATGCAGCTGAAGGGAGAACAAGCCCTGGGGAATGAGCTTACTTTACAGCAATAGAGGTTTCAGTGGGTTCTTGACTGTAAGGTCTGTGCTGGGCAAGGGAATGAGATGCCCAAGGAGGTTGTGGAATCTTCCTCCTTGGATGTTTTCACAACCCGGCTGGACAAGCAATTGTCTGTGCTGCTGTGCACAGAGGAGATCCTGCCTTGGAGCAGGGGGTTGGACTAGCTAACATTTGAGGTCCCTTCCAACTCTATGGTTGTATATCTGGGGTGCGGCTGGCAACTCAGAGCAGAATGCAAGCCCAGTTTTATGGGCTGAGCTCGGTTTGGTGTCCCTGCAGCTCACCACACTCTACAGCTGCTGCAGGCAGACACCCACCCCAATGCTGGGAAATCACAGTCCCTTTCCTCCCAATTTGGGGGATGTCATAACCTCAGCAGCTGTAGCCCTGCTCTGTGCCTGCATTTTGGCATGAGGGGAGCCAGAGCCATGGTTGGGGGTAGCGCCTTTGTTCACCAGAAAGTCTCTTCTCACAAAAGTGCTACGACGGCAAATAAACCACTGCCAGCTGTGACCTCACCCTTGCGTGTGGCCTTTGCTCTTGTCTTACCCGGATCCTCAGGCTGATAGCAGATAAGCTTTTCCCCGCCTCCATGCAACGCATCGGCTGGGAAACTGCCAATGGGCTGCCAGTCTCTATCCCAAAGGATGGTCATCCAGGCCAGCTCCCCCGAGGCTTCTGCAGCAAGATAAGAGAATGTCAGCACTCTCGCTCTTGCTTGTTTCCCTCACCAGGCCAGCCTCTTCCATTGGCAGCCAGAGACGGGGTGGATTGCTGCATCTCCTATCAGATGGGGTTGCCATATCTCAACCCCTCAAATCCCAGCGGCAGAAATTATAATTAACATGCCTAATTTGCATAAACAGGCATGTCTAATTTGCACAACTTCTTACCAGGAGTAGTGAGACGAGGGGCACTTGAAATTGTGCCACTCTGAAGTGGATCCTGGTCAAACCTCAGTGCCACTAAAAATTGGGAGACAGAGTAAGGGGTTGAAATGTGAGAGACTAAGGGGTTTGTTTGTGTAAAATTGCATTTGGTTTATGTTAATATGTGCAAATTTAAAATAGACTATTGCCTAACTTTGAGACATTTAAAAAAAAAAGCAATCTTAAAAAATGATCTATTTGATCATTAATGCAAAGATATAATTACTACATCTAACAACCTCTCTCATAAACCAGATGTGAACTTTTGACCTTCTAATCTTTTCAAAGCTCTACCACATTATTCCCAAACTGCACACTCCAGGTCCAACTTCTCCAGTGTGGATTCTCTGATAGTCCCAATTCCACGTGAATTCTCTCATAGCTTAATTTTAGGCAATAATTCACTGCTTAATGTTGAGACTGGGTTATTTATTTATTTTATTTTTTAAGAAAACAGGAAACTTTAAAATGAAAGAAATCATATGCATCCCTTTACATAAACCTGACTGGAACACTTGACCTACCAGTCAACTTTTCAAAGTTCTACATAAGCACTAGTTGTTCTTTTTAATTCATCTGCTAGAGGTAGACTCTGCATATTGGCCAATAAATTCAATAGCTTTTGGTTAGCGACAGCATTCACAGTATGGCTGGGTAGCTTTGGTGCAGACATGCAGATCCCTTGGTTCTGTTTTGTTCTGTGCCGTTCTGTCATGTGTCTGTGAGCTTATTAAGATAGGAAGGAGCAGCTTCTAGTTCTTCACCTAAGAAGCTCAAAGGTGTTACGTGAAAGCCACAAAGGATGAAGAGCTTAGAAAGCCCAGTCGGGATGTGAGATGCACAATTCAGGAGGACATTCCCAATTTTCTTTTGTTAGTGGATGTTCTCGTTCTCTCTCTCTCTCTCTCCCTCCCCCTCACACACTCATTCTGGGATGGCTGCTGGGTCAAATGTTAAGCTCCCCAGATTTCAACCTGGAATCCAGGTGATTCCAACATCTCCAGGCACTATGGCAAGCCTACCGCAGGATTGTATCAGGAAGAGACTCCTTCTAGCTGTTGCTTCCCTCAGTCCATTGCACACAACAGGGGACATTTATAAAGGTAAATCACAGACTAATCGGTTTTAAAAACATAACAACCCCCCCCCCCCCCAAACCTGTGGTTTTCAAAAAAAATTCCTCTGAGGGCTGTGAAAAGCTTTATGAACAAAATCAGAAAGCCAGCCCTGCTCTCCCACCAGTATCAGTGCTGGGAGGTCAGCTCTGTCTTGGTTAGGGATACCCAGGCAGGAAGAGCTGGCTTCTCTCCATTCCCCACCCCAACACCCTCCCAACTTCCCCTTGCTTTAGCTCCCTTCCCATTGCGGAGGAGCGTCTCTGCAAGTGAGAGACTGGATCTGCAAGTGTGGAAACTGCCACCACCCCAGGCCTGTTCAGAATGTGATCTGGGAAAATCTGGGCCCCTGGTTCAATGAGCAGTGCTGGGAATCTCGGTCCCCTTCTAGCCACTGGGAGTGCTTGTATTCCCAGCTGTTAGCTGGCCTGAGCCTACCTGTTAGTGGTTAATAAACATGCCCGAGCAGCATTCTCTTAGGGTAAGGTCTGTGAGTGGAGTGACATGTGCTTCAAGCCTCATTCTGCCATTTCAAAGTCTATAATAATTATCCATGGAATGCTGATGAGAAAATACCATCCTGTAGCTGACAATCTCAAAGTGTTTTGCAGGCCTTAATTTCCTATGTAAGATCCCTAGTCACTGCCTCTGTATCCTCATTTTACTGAGGTGGGAGCTGAGGCGCACAGTATTCAGTGTGGAAGACTAGGTCACAGGTAGGATCCAGGAGTCCTGGTTCTTAGTCTTCTGGTGTGGTGCTATTAGAACCCATGCCCATCCTGGAACTAAGAACAATCCAAGCGTCCTGATCCCAGCCATCTTATTTAACCCTTAGCCAGCCTCCCCTTTCTCTGTGGTGGGTCCCTGGAAGTCACAAGGGAGGGTGGGGATGAGGTAGGCCATAGTGACTGCAGCGCTTCTCTATTTCACAGCGGAGTAATTGGCAGTGGGCTCTGCGTGTTCTCCAGATACCCAATTTTGGACACCTTCCTGTACCAGTACTCTGTGAATGGCTACCCCTACATGGTGAGTGTGCAAGGCCTGATGGCGCTGCGGTGGTTTAGGACAGGCAGCAGATGCTGTCAGTCTGTGCAATGGGAATGTCTGTGTGATCAGCCGTGTCTCTCTCTCTCTCTCTCCCCTGCCTTCCCCGGTCGTAGATCCAGCATGGAGACTGGTTTTGTGGCAAGTCCGTGGGGCTCGTGGTGATAAAGATCCGAGAGATTATCTTCAACGTTTATGTTACACATGTGAGTCTCTTGCGGGGAGGGCTGGCTCTTGCTCAGACTGGGAACAGGAGACTAAAAGCAGCTCAGCAAGGAGACCCAGGGCCTTCCACTCTCAGGCACCCAGCCAAAATTCAGTCAATGCCAGTGGTGGTTTATTATTTCTACAGCACTTTCAGTGCTCAATGTGCTTTACAATCTTTATC
The DNA here is from genome assembly GCA_003113815.1 of Sphenodon punctatus. NCBI lineage: Eukaryota > Metazoa > Chordata > Lepidosauria > Sphenodontia > Sphenodontidae > Sphenodon > Sphenodon punctatus. The sequence goes on along the minus strand of QEPC01012575.1, from coordinate 990,050 downwards.
TGGTTCCCCCTCGCAACAACCCTGGGAGTCAGGTGGTTATTATTCCCATTTTACAGATGGGGAATTGAGACTAAAGAGAGTGACTTGCCCAAGGACACCCAGTGAGTTCATGGCTAAGACAGGATTTGAACCCTGGTCTTCCAGGTGCAAGCCCAATACTTTATCCGTTAGGCTATGCTGATAGTGAACCCAAATTGTCACTTTCCTGAGGCTGCTTGTTTGCAGGACTGAAAAAGCATCCCTGCCACAGCTGGTGCTGACGGACACCATGTTGGCAGGCAGCTGTGCCAGGCACACATGGACACACAAGTCCTCCATGTTCTATGGGAGCTTCCATTTTGAAAGTTCCTTAGCGAAAGTCTTGCTTTTAAAAAACAATTTTATTTTTTAAAGAACTTTTTCTCCCCATGTCAGCATCCTTAGAGGCAGTTGTATGAAAACTGTTCCCACTCTCACTATTGTGGCTGAGAGAAGTCTGGCTGGATCCTATGAATTCCCTGGAGAATCCTGGCCAAATTAAACAGCTGACTAATAGCTAAAAACTAGCAAAGCTCTCACCTGCCATGTGGTGCAGAAGCAGAGAGTTTGGATCCCATGGGGCTCTATCAGCTACAGAGCTTTATTGGTGGGAATCTAGACCATCTGAGAAGTGGTTCCAGGATTAGGCAATATTGGCGTGAGAGGGGCAAGAGATCCTTCGTATAAACTGGCTTACCTCCATTGACTGGCTGTTAAATACATCGCGCTTGATACAGTGAGGGCTGAGTGGGTGAGAGTACTGATGTAAGTACAAGCTAAGCAGAGGAGTGAGCTGGGAGTGATGGGATGAAACTGAGCAAAGAAATACTGGGAGATCTTTCCGAATGGCGCGAAAGAGCAGGAGTAGCTTGGGGAGCAGATTCCCCATCGGAAATACCGAGACATCCTTATGGCTGAAGATGTTGGAAGCTGAACTGCACCAAACCCTGGGATGGACGTCTCAGTGGTCCAGGCAGCTTCTGATGTCTCTCCTGCCTGAAGTCACTGAGTATTCCCTCCCTCCCTCCCTTTCCCCAGCTCCATGCAGAGTACTGTCGGGACAGGGATGCTTACCTACCCCATCGTGTGGTCCAGGCTTGGGAACTGGCCCAGTTTATACAGTGAGTAAGAGGCAGCCTCAAGAATTCAAGGTAATGGGATAAGATCTGTCTCTAGACCCCTTTATCCTTAGGGAATGAAGATGCAGGGGAGCTCAGAGACACTCTGGTCTCACTCTCTCCCAGAAGAAACTAGTGGCACTGGATGGGTACGTATGGGGTGAGGCAGCGTGGAGACCCCAACCTCTTAATGGTGCCTGTAGAGGATGGAGTAAGGGGGACTGGATGTTGGGACCTCCCAGCCCCTCCCTGCAGGGGTGGACCCTGCATGACAGGATTATACAAACCCTGTCCCCTTCACACACATCCTGTGCCCCAAGCTTAGTCTCCGACACGCTTAATAGATGATGCTTTGAGGAATGATATGGAGGTCTGAGTATTGGGGTAGTCTAGTCCCCACACCAAGCACGGGGGCGCTGTAGGATGTGAAGCGAAGGCACTGGATCTGTGGGTAATGGCCAATCCAGTGCCAGCCCCTTCAGGTAGGAGGTAGCATGAGAGAAGCCCTAGTTGCTGATTCTCTCCCAGGATTTGACTCTGGCCCATTTTCCCAGGCACACTGCAAAGGGAGCTGATGTGGTGCTGCTTGGAGGGGATCTGAACATGCACCCTGAGGATGTTGGCATTCGGCTGCTGCGTGGCTGGACGGGGCTACGTGACTCCTTCGCCCACACAGAGAAGTTTGAGGTGTGAACGCTGGGTGCCTCCCTGTGGGATGGTCGGGAGAGGAGGCACTGCAGTATTTACCTTGTCCAGCAGGTGGCGTGAGGCAGTTACAGGCGGGAAATGGCATCTTCGTCCTTTCCACAAATTGCAGAGTTGGAAGTAACCCCAGTCCAGCCCCTGCCACTAATCAGGATTGACAGTACCTACACCATCCCTGAGAAATGTCTACGCTGCTTTTATAGGCCTCCATTCATGGGGCCACCACAACCTCCCTTGGCAAATTATTCCACTACCTAACTGCCCTGGTAGTTAGAAAATTCTGCCTCATGTTTCACTTAAATGTTTTCTCCTTTTAATTTAAGCCCATTTCCTCAAAGGAGTCCAGGAACTGGGGCCCTCGGTGCGCTTCTGGCCTGACCTGCCACTGCCAGTTGCTAAAGCTCTTTATACCCTGCAAATGCCTCGCTTCCAAACCTACGTAAGAAAGAGCATGATGAGACAGATCTCCCCGTGCCCTGGATTTTTCCAGTGTGGGAGACTCCTATTCTCCAATTTGGGGCTGCTCCCTGTCTCCACCTCCTCCAACTCAGTTGGAGCAGGAGTCGCAGCAGCAGTAAGGGATGGGGGTGGAGGGGGGCGAGCTGGGGTAGAGGAGATGGGGCCCACTAAGTAGTGTGTGTGGAAGCTGGGAACCCAGAGACAGCAACTGTGCTAGAGGCTGGGGTGGCCTGACCACATGGGGCCAGAAAAAAGGGCCTCGCCTGGTAGCAGGCACTGACTGTGCATTTGTTCCCAGGGCTGCAAAGATGGCTGCACTCTGGTGCCAGACAACTGTTTCACGAACAAGAAGGAGATGCGGTGGTTCCCCCAGGGGATCCGCATTGACTATGTTCTCTACCAGGTAGGTGTAGGCCTGAGCCCAAACCAGGAGCGACCTGCCAGGGAGCTCAGAGTCTGGGCAGAGCAGAAACGGAGCCTGGACCCTGAGCCCCACGGTTCACTCACGGGAGAAGCAGAACTAAGCGGCTGGGCTACCCCAATCCTGCTCTGACTCGTTTCTTACATTCCCTTCTCTAGGGCTTTGCCCCCCTTTCCCTCCAACCCATTTGGGGCCTCTATCCCTTTCCTTGCCGGGCTTGTCTTGATTGGGTTAACTTCCGGTTGGGTAGTTCAGCTGCATTTATCTGCACCTGAGCGCCATGTTTCCAAGGTAGCTCTCAGCTAGGAGGGCAGCTGCAGAGGTGAACAGTGCTACCTTGCTGCAGAGCAGCCTGCACTCAAGGAGAGAAGGGGAATCCATGATCTGGACCCTTCCATCCTGAGCGTATCCCTTAACTGGCCCCATCCCCAACTCCTATCTGGCCAAGACCTTAGTAATTTTCCGTGGCCTCGTGAGAGGGAAAGGGTTCCCAGCCCTGTCTAGTCTCACGCTTGCTGCAGGTCTCTGACCCATGTTGCTTTCCCTTCGTGTCTAGTGTGTACAATGGGGAGACGTCCTAACCAACCCAGCCCCCCAGGAGGCAGAAGCTCCAGTTTGGGGTAGGGGACGAGGCGGGGCTTGCACAACAGGGAAATAGGACACCTGGGCAGGCTTGAAAGGAAGCCTTGGTTTTGGCACCTGTGCGTCTCTGGCTGGCCCAAGGACCTATGGGAGCAGGCTCTTCCTCAGCAAGGGTAAAGCTGCTCACCGTCCCTTCTGCATCCCCTTGTCGTAGGCCCTGTCCCACTACACGATCACGTGTGAGAGTCTTGTGACCACCACGGGAACTGCTCCCGGCAAGGACGTCCCCTACTCAGACCATGAGGCTGTCATGGCCACGTTGCATGTGGAGGAACAAGGAGGAGCTGAGAAGGGGCCAAGCTGCACCAGAGCTGGTGAGTGAGAGCCGTGGACTCAGGTCAGTGCTGCAGACAGGGCCCCGGCACTTCCTCTCAGCTCCTACAAGCTGAGCTCTCCCTGCCGAGTGGGGAAAGGCTGATGGACTGTTAGGAGGCTTCCCTGCTCCTGCCCATACTGGCCCCTCAGCAGCAGATCCATTTCCCAGCCACTATTCCCCTCAGGATTGGGGTGGGAATTAGGGTTTGTGCAGGAGTCTCCTCTCTGCTGGTGTGGCCCCAGGTACCCCTGATATCACCAAAATGGCCCAGCCCCCAGAGTGAAGGTCCTGCTGCTGGTGCTGTGAATGCAATCCTGGGGTGGATTCGGTGAGGCATTTCTATTGGGGACAGGGAAGTATAAGGCTCCGTACGGGAGAAACTGGCACAGGCCATGCTCTGCATCACTTTACCCCATGCTGGGGTTTCTGCAGTTGCACCAGACCTCATTGCCACATCTGGGGGCAGGGAGGAATTTTCCCCCGGTCACGTTGGCAGTTGACTGGGAGGGACTTTTCCCCTTCCCCTCCAAGGAGGGGTGTGACTCCCTCGTCTTGCTAATTCCTTCCCTGCCACTCCAGGCATCAGTGTCCCATGCTCACTGCTGCTCTCCGCAAGGGGTAGAGTTTAACCTGGGCTCTCTTCTTCCATTGGGTGGATTAATCTGCTGGGGAGAGCTGGGTGTGGCGAGTCCTGGCTTGGTGCAGAGGAGTGGACTGGATCGTCCTCACGCTCCCTCTCCAGTGCCTGCTGCAGCTAAGTCCTTCTTCTCTTGCAGAGCCCGAGCTGGTGGACACCCTGAACGAGGCCCGTACGGAGGTGAGGGTGGGGCTGCACACAGCCGAACGGCAGCGATACTCCTGTGGCCGTATGGCTGTCCTGGCTCTGCTCCTGCTGCTCCTGCAGGGAGCCATGGGCCTCAGCTCCTTGCTGGGGGGAACCCTGCAGCAGCCCTTCCCCAAGCTCTCCTTCTCCCTTCTGGGCTTGCTGGCTGTGGTGGCGCTGTTGGCCTCTGGCGTGCTCTGTCTCTTCCATACCATTGAGGTGAGAATGCTGCAGGGGACTGAAGAGCAGATGAGGCTGGCGCTGCAGTCGCTCCAGCACAAGCTCAGCTGTGCGTGAGTCTCACTGCTGGGGCGTGACAGGGACCAAGAGACTTTGGGGCATGTGGGAGGAGCACCATGGGCCAGTCTCAGCCGTGGGTTGCTCAGCCCACTGTTTTTCAGTTAACTCCATTTTAAAATTTGTGGCATTTTTGAGCACATGGTGCTTTACAGGTTTTCTAGCAGCGTTTTAGTGCAATAAACAAACTTGTTTGACAGAAATGCTGGCTCTGGCTGTGGAGGAGGGGGTTGCACCAGCTCCAGTTGGGGTCATAATACTTTGCCTTTCTTTGTAAGAAGTGCCATACAGGGTCAGACAATCCATGTCTGGCATCTTCTCTCCAACAGCGGCCAACGTCCAATTGCACAGGAGCTCATAACAGAACGCTCCTGCTCCTAGCAGTCGGGGTGGGCTCACCTCATTGGATCAGTTTGCGGCATAGCCATGGGAGAGGAAGGGATGAGTCTGCTGGTCCCCTATGAATGGCAGTGTGTAGAAACCTGGCTAGCAGCACTGAAAGAAACCAGCAGGGTTGTAGTTACCAAAAAGGAACCTACTGGTGCCAGCAAGTCAGTGTAATTACAGCCATGAGGGCAGGGGTGCAACGTGTGGGAGCAGAAGAGATTTGGCGTGCCCGTGTGCCTCCCACCCCCCCCCCTATCCTTCCTCTGCATCTCTCCCATCCCACAGGGGCCAGTGTGAGCTCTGGGGAAGAGGAGCAGGAGTGTGTGCTATATGGTCAGGATGTAAACAGCATCTGGAAGGTAGGAGCACAGGTCAGGGAGTGAGTGCTCTGGGGTGGGAGAGCCCTGATGGCAGGACCAATGAATGGCGTTTGGGCACTATTTGCACCCCAGTTTGTAAGGGAAATTCGGTTGCCCTTGCATGGGATGCAGTGTAGTTCTGCTTCGTCCTGGGACTTGGAAGCTCCTGTCGGCAGTGTCATTCTGCTGGGTTAACTATTAAAATGGTTTTTCTAATTAACTCCGTCTCATCACCACCACCATTGCCATGCTACTCTCTGCATGGGTAACCCTAAAGGTATTAATGGGACCCAGTTAATGACGTGTTTAGTAGGTGTTGCAGTGGTGCTAAGTGCTAGAGCAGGGCAGTGCCACGCTTGTGCACCAAGGTGCAGCACAAGCTATTGAGAGCCTTCCACCTGCCCCAGCCAGCATGTGGCACTGACTGTCTTTACCAGGGGCTGGGATGAGCTTCCAACCATTGCACCCATAGCAGCACTGATGGGAAACACTACCACAGACAAGTCTGTGCTAGTGCTTTGCCAGAGTCTTTGATCATGCAGCGCTGCCCCTATCCTGCCTAGAGGGCAGAAGTGAGTAGCCACTGCCCTGTGTCTAGGGGAAGTGTTTCCTTTGCTGGGCTCACCCTCTCTGAACATATTCAGTCTGCTCCTCCCCGCGCGCAACCTTCAGAGCTCTTCTGAACATCTCCCTCTCCCATCAGGTTTTCTCTAGCTCCCCCTAGAGGCTGGGTGCTGCTGAGCCGTCTATTGTCTGTAGGGTCCCTAAGTCTATGCACCGGTGGCAGCGTCCCTATGTTCCCCTTGCCTCCCCTCCCTTGTTCAGCCTAGAGTGTCGTCCACCTGGGCTAGAGAGCGTTCTGTAAGTACTGACTGTGCCGGGCCCAGTGCTTTATCAGCAGTAAGAAGAGACAAGCGCCACTGGCTCCTCAGAAGCAGCCAGAGGTTGCCCACAGTGCCACTGGCCTGTGGCTGCAGGATGCCTAGTTGCCCCTTTCCTAGGAGAACTAAAAAGAGACTCTTGCTGTTGGCTCTATACAGCTTTATTGAATTTAGGGCTAGCATGTAACAGGGAGTGGCATGTTAAATCTTTGGCATAAGCCCATTTAGACCCTCAGTAGCCTGAGCTATGATGCACAGTGGAGGAAATCACACAATAATTCTCCAGCCACATTCCTCTCCTTGCGCTAACAAATTGTAATTCTTTCACTTACTGGGCCTGGATCCTCCCTCTCACCTGCAGGGGGCACCAGGCAATCACTCCAGGTCCCCTAATGAGAGAGGGAAGCTGACCGGTGAGATTCCTGGTCTCCCTCAGGCGGAGGGACCCTGTACGGTTGGCCATAAGCCTTGCTCCACCTGTGACAGCACAATGTACTGAGCCCTGCTGTAACTATTGAACCAGTTCTGCCTCGCCACTGGTTTGTCCTCTAAATGTTTCATTTCATTAGCCAGAGGAGAAGAATGGCTGGAGGAACTGCAGCCGATCTAAAGTATGAGTTCACTCCAGGATTCCCACTCCCTAATGGCTCACCTCAAAAATGAGCTGGCAGTGAGTTCTCTGAACTTTTAATAATGGCAGCTGCAGCCCAAGTGCCGCCAAAGCCTGGTGCTGTGCTCAAGCACTAGAACTAGGGTGGATGCCCTGCAAAGGCCCCTACCTAGGGGGTGGGGTGGGGTGGGGGGTGATGCCCCAGCATCAAAACTCCCCAGGACAATACTTTTAATGTTAGTAGAGAGCAACAAAGATGCCTGAGTTTGCGTTTGGCAATAGCGCATCATGCACTGGCTGCTGCCATTTGCCTCTGCAGCGTGGGGAGCCCTGGCCTTACAGTGTAGCCAACCTGCAGCTGCTTGATCAAAAGCTAGGGTTTGCTTTAGGCACAGGCTGCTGCCTCAGCCTGCAGCGCTGGGCTGAAATGGAGCTTCTTTGCAGAGCAGGGGCTGCAGCTCAGACGCTGGGGGACTGATTCAGTCTGGCTGCTGCTCCTTGCCCACATTCGCTGAGCTCGCTAAGGCGCTTCTCCTCCAGGACATGGATCAGGGTATTGCGCCTGTCCACCACATCCAGAAGCTGGGCCAGGATTGCTTTCTCTGCCAGCCGGTCCTGCAGTGTCTTCAACGGCCCTGCAGAAAACAAGGCAGAAAGTAGGTTTGGGGAGTCCCAACTACAGTCAAGGGTGGGGGTGGTAAAGCCAGTTGTGACTAGTACCTGTTTGGGGAGTCTCGATCCCTCCAAAGGCAGGTGAGGCAAAGCAATCCTGGGCAAGCCAAGGCAGCGTGCCTCTAAACAACGCACCCCCATTCGCCAAGGCTGCTGTGTGGTTGGGGGGCACAGATGGGCTGCTTGGGTATAGTTTACCTAGGTTTTGCAGTGGGGGCAGGGTGTGTCACTCCTACGGCAAGAGAAGTGATCCACGTTTCCTCCCAGGACTTGCTGTGCCTAGGAATCTGACTTTGACGCAGCAAGCACAGAAGCCAATGTAGTTCCTCTTGACAAACAGCAGCCTCATTTATATAATGGGCCTCATTGGAGCATGAGTTCAGTTAGAACGTGGGTGCAGTCATGGTCCGCAACGGCTCTGGGGTACAGGAATGATTACAAATACTGGGAGCTACTAATGTGTGTGGCAAGTGAAAAGCAAAACTCAAAACACTAGGGACAGCAGCAGAAGCCAATCCCCTGGGCTTTGCTTTTCACTTCTAGTTTGCACTTAATACTGGTCTCCCTACCCACTCAGGAGCAGCAGGGGAGACAGAGAGGCCATTGCCAAATTGTCAGCCTGAGAATGAAAGTAGATCCCTGCTGACATTGCTTACCCTTGCTATGGCACGGGACGAGGCCAGGCTCCCAAAGACCCTGCTATAACAAGGGTGCAGTGTAAAGAGTCTAAGCTTTCTCTTTTGAGGATGGTTTTGTCTCCCTTTGTTTGAAGACACCCCACCCCCAACTCACACTTCACCCATTGCTTCTCACACCCAGCAGCACTTAATTAATGAATTCCATGAGGTTCCTAGACTAGGGGGGTCACCACAATGCTAAAGGGCAGAGTTGGACACCAAGAGTCAAGGATTTCCTTTTTCTTGCAAGGTCAAAGCCTTGGAACCTGCTGTACTTCAGCTTCCCTCCACAGCAGCTTCCTCCTTTCTTCCAGTGGTGGCCAGTTAGCTGCAGCAGGCAGCTGCTTGCTACCCCAAAGGGCACTATCCTGTACCCACTGAGAGACAGCACTCTTGTCATAGGAGCTCACCCCCTTACCGTCCATGTTGAGGTATCGCCGCAGCTTCTTGTCCAGCTGGCTCTGCTGCTCCTCCAGCTTCAGCTCCTGCACCCTAAAGGGGGACAAGGAGAGGTTTGGCAAATGTCCAATTGTTTGCTTTGGAAGTTAACCCCTCCTGGAAAGCACCCTGTTCTCCCTCGCGCTAACCAGCAGAATGTCTGCAACTACTGTGCCATCAGCCCACCCACTGAGATGGCAAGCTGAGGGGACAGGAAGCGGGGCTGAATATTGTCTTCATAGCAGCACTTCTAGGTTGGCAGCTCCTGCACAGGCCCATTTGGGAAGTGGGGCAGGATTTTTTCCCCAATGGCAGCTGCTGCAAATTAACTGGAGAAAGGAGCAGCACTGGCGGCATGAATCTCAAATCACCACCTCCCATGTACACAAAATCGGTATAGCCTAATAGGTAAGGGGTTGGACTTAGACCTGGGTTCAAATCCTGTCTTAGCCATGATGGTTTGGGGCAAGTTGCTAAATCTTAGCCTCACTTCCCATTTATAAAATAGGAATAATAATGACCTGGCTCCCAGGGTTGTTGTGAGAGTGAACTAGATAAGGACTGTACAGCACTGAAAACATGACAGGAAAGCTAAAATAAGCCCCAGCATTGGATCTTACACAATCATGAGGTCAGATTCCTCAGACATCAGGTTGTTCTTCTTTTGGACCAGGTGAAGCAGCTGGTTCATCCACTGCATCTTCAGTTCAGACTGGGTTCCTGGGAAAAGGCCAAGCAAGAGGCTATGGGCAACACACAGGACACCATGGGACACTGAACTAGAATGTCCTAAAGGCAGGTGTCTGTGCTTGGGGGCCCCAGTAGGCAAGCCAACGCCTTTCCTGGTCTCTTACCTCCCTCTTCCCGCAGGGATTTCTCCAGCTTTGTTCCCTGCTGCTCCAGGTCATGAAAGGTCTCCTCAATCTCCGCCAGCCGCCTCTGGATCAACTGGAGCACACCAGAGACAAAGGGGAAGTCAAGCTGGACCCTCCCTTCTCCTTTTTTATTGACCATATGCTGCTCATGGGGAGGGGGAAGCTTTTCCCTTTCTGGCCCCTGCCAAAGGTGAAGGCTAAGGGGTCACTTCTTATCAGAAACAAGTAGGGTCTAGGCAGGAGTAGTAATATTTGGCCTTTCTAAGGCAAAGCCCTAAGTCCCCTTGGGCTCCGGTGTTAGCTACTCCCATTGTAGGGCTGGGAGAATGACGGCAGCTGGGGGAGCAGAGTTCATTGAGTCAGTGAGTGTGCTTACATGTTACGCTAGCCAAGGGTAGGGGAATCAACTCTGTCTAGCACTAAGTGTGATGTCATTGTGTCGCTACTCCATGCTATGGACTCTGAGCAGCAGGGGCAGCCCACAAGGTGGCCCCTTTGGCTCCCAGTTCCATTTGAAATTGAAGTGGTCCAGCCCAAAGCAAACCTAGGCACATCTCTAAATAACCACAGGGAGGCGAACTAGAGTAACATCTCAAAGTTCCCATGGGTCTACAGTGGCCTGACTGGCCAGCGTCAGGTGGCAGAGGGCCATCATGAACACATGCTTACGTGTTCTGTGCGTTCTGCAGCTCCACAGCTCCTGCAAATCCATGTTCCCTGGGGGGCTAGGCAGGTCCCAGGTTTGAGCGAATGGACATAACGCTTGCCACCATGTTAGCAGCTGGAACGGTGACAAGTGTATGTAGCTACACCCTACCGACAGAGCTACAGCCCAGGGGCCCTGATGGGAACCCAGGCCCTTGCTTAGACCCAGCCGAGGGAGGGAAGAATAAAGGGGCAACATGCCGTTGGTGGGAGACTTGTAGTGTTCTTCTCCAAACAAGTGGGCATCCAAGATGCTGGTGGGGCTCTGCCTTCCAGTGAGGCCGCTAGCGTCCGCCTCAGAGACCAGACAAGCCCCCAGTCCCTTCTCCGTTTCCACCAGTCTCTTTTGGCATGGGGTGGGGTGGCATAGAGACTCCAGTGCACTCTAACTCCAGTGGTTATTGGCTAGCTTGGCCCTACTCGGATTAGAATACCCATGCGTGCATCCATAACCACTGCTCCCACCTGGCCAGGAGTGTTACTAGGTTCTTGCCTAGAGTGGGCCTGGGGCCCAGAGATGGGACTCTCCCATTCTCCTTCTGATGTGATCCTACCCGCTGAGAAGGGCCAATGCTCCAAGGGGGTGTAACCATGTCAGAAAGGGGTGGGGTGGGGTGGCCTTTCCCCCCACCCCCCTTCCCAGTATGGCTACACCCCTTTATGGCATGGCCATGCCCCTTATGGGCACTGGGACATCACAGCACGCCAACAGGATGGGGCCATGGCAAAGTCCAGGGGGGGCAAATGCCCCCCATGCTTCACTTGCTCTCCCTATCAGCACCCATGGGCCCTCGCTCCTGATGCCATTAGCCCCATCCCCACTGCTCTGCCAGCATCAACAATAGCAGGGAGGGGTCCAGGGCACCACCTCAACCAGGTGCCACCCCAGACCTTCAGTCAGTGGCTAACCATCCCAATCCTCAGTCCCTGTTCTTTATTGGGGAAAAATCTGCACAGGTTCCAGCACCCTCTAGATGGGAGGTGCAGGCATCACCTGGGCCTTGCAAAACCGCTTCATTTGCGCCTCTCTGGCTCGCCGGGTCAGTGTTCTCTTCCAGGTGGGGTATTTCTCTGCTACATCCAAGTTCAGGAGACACTGGAAGCACAAGCAGGAATAAGGGTTGCAAGAGGAAGTCAGCAGAGCAACCACCAGGCAATGTCTGCAAAGGGAGGCCTCAGCCAGCCACAGAGCAAGGGACTGGTTTCATCGTACAGCATCTGGGAGATTACTCCTTCTAGCACCAAGACAGCTCAGGGGTTGATCAGACTGTGGGGACTGGGAGGCTCACAGTTTGAAATGGGACCAGGGGCTGATGGCTCAAGGGACCCACTTCCTGCACAAACTCTGGAGTGCAACCACGGTCACTCCCAGCAGCATCTGGACTGGGGGCTTGTGGACAGGGCCTTGGGGCAGGCTTTGTTGGCCTAGGCTGTGTACATGACACACGCTTCTCATTCCCTGCTAAGGGGACAAATGAGTCTGCAAACTCACATTCTCTGCTGAATAGCCCAGGTCTGGGCTCCCCTCTTCCTTCTCCTGCTCCTCTTCCTCACTCTCACTGTCCGTCTCCTGGGAATCTGGCCGGAGAAGAACAGTTCATTACGGTAAGCTCTGAAGTAGCTGGCCTCACGAGGCTACGGGATAACTGCTACCGCAGAGTCGGGCTGGCTAGTGGAGCAACATAGTCAGATCTCTCTTCCAGGCAAAAGTCACGCAAACTAACCAGCACAGCTCACTCAAACTTGGGTTTGAGGCAGGTGAGTGAGAGGAGCCTTGCTATTGGTCTGCAACCCAAATATCTTTCCCACAGGCTCAGTTCTGGCAGGGGCTGGTTTGAACCAGTGGCTTAAAGGTGAATTGCTTTCCAGCTTCCCTTCCTGAATCCACCCAGCCCTCAGGCCCTAAACCATTCCATGGTGCAATATGGCTATGAGGAAGGAAAACCAGGAAGAGCAGGCTTTGTCACTCCAGGACCCTGGGCAGTAATGCCAGGATGTCCTGAAGGGTAGAGGGGGGTATCTAAGCATTGCTATGACAATTGGTGTAGCTGGGGGCTAGTGTTCCACTAGACCAGAGAAAGCATGAGGGAGTGTATGGATCACCAGCAGAGCCACTCACTGCCCCAGAAGAGGAAGGGCAGCCCCAGTTCCGGGCCTAGTGAAGATGACTGGATGGAACCCAGGTACCCCCACTTCACAGCCAGAAGTCAACATCTCTTCTTCGAACTAAGCTATGCACATGCACCTGCAACTTTCTGAATGTATCCCTGTCTCTCCCTGCGCTCCCTTCTCCTTTGTCCATCCTCAACTGTAAGCCCCTTGGGGCAGGGACCGCTCTCTAATCAAGACTGTTCAGTGCCAGGCCCATTGCTGGAGCTATATAACAATAGGTGCAGCCCAGTTACTGAAGGCTGAGCAATACCAGGACAAGAAGCTGACAGCAGCAGTTACCTTCTGCTTCCTCAGCAAAGCAAGGATCCACCAGGCAGACCTGTCCCCTCTCTGGAGCACCCTGTGCTTTAGCTTTGCCAGAAAGCGGCTCTGTGCACACAGGGATATCTGCTTCCGAGGTCAGGCTCAGCATGGACAGTTTGAGCTTCTCTAAGGAGGACAACTGAATCTTCTTCCTTTGGGGAGGGTCTCCAGCCTCTTCTGTCTCCTTTTGGAGGGTAAGGCCGTGGGTGCCTGGCACCTCCCCCCAAGCTGGGGGGTCTGCACCAGATCCCTGCAGATCTGTAGCTGGGTTCCTGTGTTTGAGAGGCCGTTCCTCTCCCTCAGACCCACTGCCAACCCCAGTCTCCTCCGGGCAGGCCTTGCCTTTGTCACCACCTTCCTCCAAAGTCAGAGTGTGGCTGAGCCCCTTAGGCACTCTGCTTCCCAAATTCTTCTCTGGCACAGTGGGAGGCCAATCCAGAGGGCGTGGGGTGGCTGTAGCGTTGGAGCCCCTGTTCCCTCTGGCTGGGAAGGCCCCTTCCCTAGCTCCTTCCTTCAGCTCTGCAGGCTTCCTCTTTGCCAATGGTTTTGACAGGGAAGCTGGATTCTCATGAGCAGGGCCTGCTTCAGAATCAGTTTCCATCCTGTGCTTGGCTGCCAGGTGCAAACCGCCAGTGTCTGATAGAGTGTGGAGTCTGGAGGAATCCTAGAGACGACAAAAAACAAGGCATCAGCCTTCCCAGTTAGAACCACATACAGAGCTCCCCAATGCCAATGGCTGGGATGCAGCTTTGGAGAATAGTACTGGAGAACTGGCTAACTATCAGAGTGAGAAATCTGCTAGAATGGGCCCGGACAAACACATTTCCAGCTCCGGAGGCTGCGATTCCACTTACCATATGTGATGGGGAGGGGGGCCCATCGCCTGGCACAGCTGCCATCAGGGGGCAGGGATAGTGCAGCATGCAGTAGAAGCGTCCTGAGAACAAAACCAGACAGGCAGCGTCAGGGAAGGGGGGTCTGCTGCTAGGTTCATCTGGGCCGCCATGGAGCAAAGGTAAGGGGCCAGAATGCGGAGCTGCAGTTGCAAGAGGGGGATGTGGTGCAGAAGAAGAAAGGGTCTAAAGAGAAACAGAGCAGCTCCCCGCCTGGGCCAGCACAATGACTGAAGGGCCGAGTGGGAGGAAAGGACTGGAAAAGGGAGACTGCTATGAACAAGCCAGGTCCCATCAGTACTGCTGTCACACCCCATTTGCTGTGCCACTCTCCAGCTTCAATACAGTGGTGACGGGAGCCATAGAAAGCCTCACTCTTCGGTGCATTTAACTCAACAACTCCCCTGGGAATTCGGGCCATTCTCTGCTTTGCACTTGGGGAATCCAGGTACAGAGAGGCTACAGGTGCATTTCTCTCCCACTGAAGTCAATGGCAAACTGAAGGATTGCACCCGATGTAGAAACTGAGTTGGAAGGGACCTCAAAGATCATCTAGTTCAAAGCCCTGTTTGGTTGCAGGATGACGGCAGCCCCGACAGATGGCTGTCCAGCTGCTTTCTGAAAGCCTCCAGCAACGGAGAGCCCACAAGTTCCCAGGCAAACCGTTCCACTGACACACAGCTCTTACTATTAGGATGTTTCCCCCGTTATTTAACCAAAATCTCCCTTCCTGTAAAGTGAGCCCATTCTTTCTAGTCCAGCCCTCTGTAGCAACGCAGACTCTGCTACAGCGCCATCCTCTCGCAGGAAGCCATTTGGAGATTTGGAGACTGCTATTCTTTCCTCCTTAGTCTTCTCTTCGCTAACCTAAACCTACCCGGTTCCTTCAACCTTTCCTCAGAAGACTTACTTTTCAGCCCCTTTCTCACCTTTGTTGCCCTCCTTTGAACCTACTCCAGTTTGACTTGGCCAAGGTCACACAGGCAATCAGTGGCAGCAAATTGATCCCAGGTCTCTGGAACCCTAGACTAGCAGCCCAATCACTCGACTATCCTGTCTCCTAGACTCCCAGTATTTACATAAGAAAACAAGCACTATTAGGAAGCTTGTATCTACCCCCTCCCCTCCCCTCCCCAAAACTATCATGTAAACTTCCTCCGCTAGGTGCTAAATGACACGCCCCTGAGCAAGGGAACTAGGCTCTGCCCAGAGCCATAATTGACTGCCCCTGCCCCCTTCCAAGATAAGCAAACTCCCCACCTTCCCTTAAAGAAGTTCCTCTACAGGAACATGTTTCCAGGTGGGACTGTTCATCATGGCCACGACACGCAGACTGATATAAGACAGATGCACTCATCCCCTTAGTAAGTAAAACTTGAATCTAACTAGGATGTCTCTCTGGTGTCAAGTAAGCAAGGTTTGATTGTGGCCGTATGATCTTAAGAGTTCCCCTCTCCCCCTTCCCTCCTCTCTCCTAGACTGTAAGCCCCCCAGGGCAGAAACCTCTCTCTAATTCATGATTGCTCAGTGCCAAGCACGTTGCTAGCACTATATAAATACTTGAAGAAGAAGCAGAAGCAGCTTGTATTGTTAGCCAGTCTTGTCTGAAATCTGGATCAGGCTGCTGCACGTTCTGTACAGTGATCTGGTCTGAACACAGATCAGGCTCCTAGCAGTACTAGAGTGCAGTATACTAATAAAAAGATCTTGACAACACTACACATGGCCTGTATCCTTGGCACTGGAACTGAGCAGGGAGGGGGATTGTTCTCCAGAACCCCATAAAGAACTGTAGATTAGAAAGTAATTATGTCACAGTCAAACCTCACTATAAATTATACAAGCCCAACTTCAAGAACTCTCTCTCATTTGCATACTGCCAAACCCTGGCTATTCTAGTGAATGCCTGATCTAAATAACTTTATCTCGGGTTCACTAAGGATTCATTACACTGTATTTTCTGCTGAAAACAGATGTTCTGGAACAAAGATCAAGACTGGACACACACAAATAAACTAACGGCTCATTCACACAACACTCGTTTCAAATGGGTGGTTGCCCAAACCCACATTCTGAGTGTTGTGTGAAATTCTTACCCTTTACTGTGTTCCCTGAGGATCCATTATTCTCCGTCACCTGATGCAAGGTATGGGCCACTGAAATGCAGGGAAATTAGCAGCTGTGTGACTGTGTCACTACTAGACAAGACAAACACAGCTTAAGGAACAAGTGGTGAGTCTACAAGGGGAAAGGAGAATTGGTAACCGACCTTCGGTGAATTCCTTTCTCTCATGCACTCTGCATACTCCTCCTGTTGGGTAGTTCTACCATTGACCAGCAGGAGGCAGATGATTAATTTTCTTTTTTCTGCGCCTGCGTGACTGGAACTACCCAGCCGCTTCTCCAGTCCGTTCCAAAGCTGAGAAGAGTATGTTTCCCATTCGACACTAAAAGTAATAATCGTTAGGCCAAACTCCACCACCCCCCGCAACGTATAACGGCTCAACCTAAACCTGAAACTGTTTCAACTCTAAGGTTAACCTGTGGTATTGATTCCAGAACCTCCCCGCCAATTGAATAGCTGCCTGGCTGGGAGGGTCGGAGGAGTATGCAGAGTGTATGAGAGAAAGGAATGCACCGAAGGTAGATTACCAATTCTCCTTTCTACTCATACCTCTGCATCCTCCTCCTGTTGGGATGTACCCAAGCCTACTGAATTAACCTCAAGGGAGGGAGCCAGCAGCACTGGACGGATCCAGTACCGCCTGTAACACCCTCCTGCCAAAGGCAGCCTCCGCCGACTGAAAAACATTGATTTTATAATGTTTAACAAAGGTGTATAGAAGCCCATGTAGCAGCCCTGCATATTTCCTCATACGAGGCTCGAGCTTTAAAAGCATAAGACGTGGCTGCTGAGCGCACAGAGTGGGCCCAAATCAGAAGAGGAGGAATTATACCCCTTGCCCTGTATGCCTCCACAATACCCTGCTTTACCCATTTGGAAATCAGGGTTTTAGAGGCCTTGGACCCCTGCCCCCCGGGTCTGATGTTCACCAAGAGGGCCGTAGACTGTCTGAAAACTCTGGTCCTGGCCAGATAGATTTTTAGAGCTCGTCTCACGTCCAGAGTGTGCCAGATCTTTTCCCTGGGGTGAACCGGCTTAGGGCAAAAGGAAGGCAATATAACTTCCTGGGACCTATGGAAAAGAGAATTTATTTTTGGTAAAAAAGCCTTTTCCAATCTTAAAGTGACTGAGCCTTTCTTGAAAATGCAGAAATTGTCCTCCATTGAAAGAGCTCCGAGCTCGGAGACTCTCCTAGCTGATGTTACTGCTATGAGAAAGGTCACCTTCAAGGTCAGAAAATAAAGAGAAATGTGTTTAAGGGGTTCAAAGGGAGGCTTGGTCAGGGCCTCCAGAACCAAATTTAGATCCCAAGAGGGTACCCTATGTACTACGGGGGGGAGAGATCATCCTAGCTGCCCGTAAAAATCTCCTCACATTTTTGTGAGAGGAAACCACTCTATTAGAGACTGCCCCGAGCACAGAATCTATGGCCGCCGCTTGTCTAGCTAGTGTATTTGCCCGCAGACCCTTATCTTAGGCCCTGCTGGAGGAATTCTAACACTTGGGAAACTCGGGCCTGCACCGGATCCTGACCCTGCGTGAGGCACCACTTTGCAAAGGTCTTCCACATGGCACTATAGCTTCTACGGGTGGTCGCTCGTCTAGAAAGCTGGATCGTGGATGACACCGCTTCTGAATAACCTTTTGCTCTCAACACCGAACGCTCAAGTTCCAAGCTGTTAATTTTAAAGTTTGAATCTCTGATGAGTACACTGGTCCCTGAGAGATTAAAGTTGGTAGGAGGGGCAGTCTGTGGAATTGAGCTTGGCTGAGCTCTATAAGCTTGGAGAACCACGGCCTTCTGGGCCACCATGGAGCTATTAGAATTAGAGACGCCTGTTCCCTGACTGCCTTGGCTATTGTTCTCTGTATTAGAGGGAGTGGAGGGAAAGCATAAAGCAGGCCTCTGGGCCAGGGGCAATTTAGAGCGTCGGTACCCTCCGCCTCCGAGCAGGGAACTCTTGTGATGAAACGAGGTACTTGAGCATTCTCCCTGGTTGCGAATAAGTCCAACACAGGAAGCCCGAACCACTCTACTACCTGTCGAAACACAGCCATGTCCAGCCTCCACTTGTGTGGATTCAAGGTCTGGCGACTCAGCCAGTTGGCCTGTATGTTGGCCTGCCCCCTGATGTGTAGGGCTTTTATGGAGAGTAGGTGGTTCTGAGCCCAAGAAAAGAGTCTTACCGCTTCCTGGTGGAGCTCCGTCGACTTCGACCCCCCTTGATGATTTAGATAGGCCTTCGCCATCACATTGTCTGTATACACCAGTATGTGTTGGTAGGGGAAGGTCGGAGCCAGATGACGTAGGGCAAGACGGATGGCTTTCAGTTTGAGCACACTGATCCTTTTCCCGCATCTCTCTGTGTCCAGATGCCCTGGGCTGAGTGGGATCCAGCGTGGCCTCCCCATCCCTGGAGGCTGGCGTCTGTTGTCAGAACCGTCCTCATTGGTTCCGTGAGCGACACGCCTTCCTGTAGGGTGTCTGGTCTTAACCACCAGAACATTGAGGACCTTAGGTCTCGAGGGATGGGAACCCAAGGGTTGAGTCCCAGTGTCAGTTCTCTTTGAAAACCCCGCAGCTGCCTCTGCAAGGGTCGAAGGTGAAAGCGTCCCCATGTCACTTGTCCTATGCATGATATCATGAGACCTAGCAATCTTGCTAGCTGCTTGAGCCTAGTGCGGTTCCGGAGACTTAGCATTTGGACTAGTGTCCTGATCTTGACTCGTCGTGCTGGTTGGACGAATGCGCGGTCTGAGTCTGTATCCACCAAAATCCCCAGGTGTTCCAACCTGCGACATGGCAATAGGTGGCTTTTCTCCTTATTACAAACCCATGGCTCTCCAAGTACTGGATGGTCCTGTTCAGATGGGTCTGTACTCTGTCCGCGGAGCTGGCTCTGACCAGTAGGTCGTCCAGGTACGCGTATATGTGTATCCCCTCTGCTCGCAGGTTGGCAATGAGGGGTATTAGGATCTTCGTGAAGACCCTGGGCGCCGATGAGAGGCCGAAGGGGAGAGCTCTGAATTGCCAGTGGACTCCATCGTAGGCAAATCGTAGCCACCTCTTGTGTGGGTTCCAGATTGGCACATGTAGGTAGGCTTCCCTGAGATCCAGGGAGGTCATCCAATCATTTCTCTGGAGGCTTTGGCAAATCGCTGCCGCTGTTTCCATCTTGAAACGGCGTTTCTTTACAAATTTGTTGAGAGCCTTCAGATCTAGAATCGCCTTCCATTTCCCGTTTCTTGGCTACCAAAAACAGGATGGAGTAGATGCCTGTGAAGCGTTCCTGTCTGGGAACCCTCTCTATCGCTTTTATATCTGACAGTCTTTCAATTTCTGCCATCATCGCTCTGTGTTTTGCTAAGTCTCTTGGCACCGGGGAGGCTACAAATCTTTGTCTTGGTGTGTGATGTAGCTCTATCCTGTATCCCTCTGAGACACAGGAAAGAACCCAGGAGTCTGTCACGGAGGCGCGCCATGTCTCCTGGCAAAGTTGGAGCCTGCGCCCTATTTCTATGACTGCATAGTCAGGCCTCCTGTTTGTTCTGGGAGCCGGACGGTCCCCTGGATCTCCGTCTGTCATATCTCCCTGGTCTGAAACCTCTCCCCCAAAAGGAGAAGTTACTAGCCTGGAATCTGAGACCCTGGGAGTGCATTTGTCTGGAGGTACCCCTGAACCCCCTGAATCTAAATGGGTAGCCACGAAAAAACCCTCTCTTTGGAGTGACCTGTTGGAGGATTTTTGGCTTGTCCTTAAGGTTAGCCTCTTCAAGTACCTTGTCTAAGCAAACCCCAAAGAGTTTTACACCCTTATAGGGTGCCGACGCTAAGAGGTTTTTGGTGGTAGTGTCTCCCTGCCAGGACCTTAACCAGACTCTGCGCCTGGCTGAAATTCCGTTGGCCATGGCCCTAGCTGACCAAACTAAGGCATCAGTGGTGGCGTCCACTAGGAAAGCAGAGGCCAAGCAAATCAGGGAAGAGAGTTTCTGAGATTTTCTCTCTGAAAAACTCGGGTCCTGGGCCTCCTGCATCCAGGACATCAGTGCCCTGGATACATATGAAGCCACGATGTTAACCTTAAGGGATGCTGCATTACTGTCCACCGCTCTTTTGAAAGCAAAGTCTACCCCCGATCTGTGGGGCCCCTAGGGTGGCAGTCCCCTTCAGTTGGGAAAATGGTCTGGCGAGCCAGCGAGGCATCTGCCGCGTCAATTTTTGGACTTTTAAACAGCCTTTTTTCTTGAAAAGGCAAAGAGAGTGTCCTGAGCCCTGTTCATTTTAAAAGCCCTGTCAGGATACTTCCATTCCTCTATCACCAATCTCTCAAAGGCCTTATCCAGGGGAAGGCCCTGGTCCCTGCCATGTAGGGAGGGGATAAGGTCCCTAGTGTCCTCTTCCTGAGAGTCAGAAGAGGCCTCCTTGGATGGCTTCTCACTAAGTTGGAGCGTTTTAATGACATGGCCCATCAGCTCCTCGTTACACTGGCTAGGGAAATGTCTGTCCCTATCTCTGGGGTCTGTGGAAGGTTCCACGTATTCCCCCTCCTCTAACTCAGAGCCCGATCCCAAGCTCCTGGAGTCAGAGTCTGAGTCAGCCATCCTCTCAGCCCCATAAGTCTGGCTGGACATTTCTAGTTGCTCCTCCTCCTCAGAGCCCTGAGAGAGCAGAATCTGGGACTTAGCGCCACCTGGTGGCTGTTTGCCTTTCTTGTTCGCTCTGGGTTTTCCCGCCCTGCCCTGCGGTGCTTGGCGGAGACCCTGATCGTGGCAGGGGGAGGGGCCCTCTTTCTTTTCTCTGCTTTTGGGCAGGAAAGACTAAAATTTCACCCATGGTTTGGGCTATAGAATTCAGTGAGGGGCCCTGAGCAGCCCCGGAGCCTCCTTCCTCCATGGCTGTTCCCGTCCCGCCCGCGGGGGAGGGGGTGGGCATCGGTTCTTTTTCAGCCAAACTCATAATTTTAATTTAATATAAATTAATAGCGGCCCTATATGTTCTGCTGGGTGGATCAAGCAGTGCTGATCCCAACCCGCGGCGGGGGGATCGCCGGCTGGAGGCCTCTTGCTAAGCGGGAAGCTATGGTATGCGGCGTCCCCTGCTCCCCGGCGTAATGCAAGGGAGCCGGCTGGGGTTTTATTTCTTATCTCTTTGGGGGGTTTTGTTTGTTTGTTTTCAATCGACCTAAAGAGCAATACCCGAGACAGCGTCCGGGATCGCTGCCCCTTCAAGCCCCGCTAATAACCTGAATTCTCATTTTCCTTTTCTCACAGGAGTCTGAGTCTACGAGGATGCGTCCTACTGGTCTCGAGGCAGACGACGGACTGGAGAAGCAGCTGGGTGGTTCCAGTCACACAGGCACAGAAAAAAGAAAATTAATCATCTGCCTCCTGCTGGTCAATGGTAGAACTACCCAACAGGAGGAGGAAGCAGAGGTATGAGGAGAAACGGTGTTGTATGAAGGAGCCGTGAGAGTGTTTTTATGATCAAATCTTCCAGATTAACAGCCCAGTAATGCTCTTACTTAAGCCTCATAGTCTCATGATCAGAGTGACTGAGGGTGTGTATAAGTTAGATAGCAGCCTGCTGGAATCAGTGTTTGAACTGTGCAGCCCCCACTCACATGCACAGCCTAATAAACAGGCAGTCACTTACATGTATTTACGTGTGGGCATCCTCCACCCAGCTCCCTCACTGGTTTAAAACGTCCATAAATCTTAATAGATGGGCAGGCACCATGATCCACCTACACTGCCCCCCCGCCCATGACTCACAGCTGCGTCAAACAATGGGAAGAAAACCGCATCAGCTGTTTCTTTCTTCTGGGCTATTATGATAGTAATTGTTCCATGTGCTGCCCGCAGCCAATCCTAACTACGCAGCTGCCCAGCGCTTTAAATTTTTCAAAACATCTGGCATATGGTTTATGTTTAAGGCAGTGTATGGAAGTCATGCAATGGCGTCTCGTTGTGTACAAGGTGCACATGCTACAAACGTGAAATGAAAAAAAACAGCAGCACTGGTGGGATCGGGGGCTTGATCCTGCTCCACGGCTCCTAGTCCCATCTCTGCACAAGAAGCAAAGCAGACCCTACTACACTAGATCTCTGGAACAGATCCCCCCCATTGTTGTTTCTACTCCATCAAACTGGTGAGCCTGCTCCCAAGCCGTGACTATGCCCCACTGCTGAAGCAAGGACCCAGCTCCTGAATTGGGGAGGAAGAGATGCTAGGAGCCCTTGCCCCGACACATCTCTGGGCAAGAATGGGGCTCAGCTGGGGGAAGGAGGATCCTCCTCACTGGCTCCCCAGAACGGAGCCTGTTAGCTGCCTGGGATCAGGGCAGGAGAGGGACAGCTGGAGAACGGAGACTGGCGGCTGCATGGGGGAGAAGCTTACAATGGTGATAGTGCCAAGCAGGCAAAGTTGCCCTGGGAGGGCAGATCCTGCACAGGGGTCAGTGTAAAGGGGAAGAGGGTTGCATTGGAAACGGTGCAGCAGAGGGCAAATTGCACAGGGGAAAAGAGTCCTGAGCAGAGAGAGCAGGTTGCAGGCAGTGCCAAGGGGGAAGAGGATTACCTTGAGGAGGCTACAAAGCAGGGAAGATCACAGGCTGCACAGAAGGTGCGCAGCAGGAGCTTGCACTGGGAAGGGTGCAGGTTGTATGCTGGGGCCAGTGCAGAGAGAGGAGAAGACTGCATCGAGGAAGCTGTGTAGTGTGAGAAACTGCTTCTCGTGACATTTTTCCTGCCTTGCTAGTACTGAGCATGCTCAGTTGGTTTGAGCAGGCGGTTGTCAGAAAATGTAAATCACACAAGCCAGAGCAGAGAAGAGGCAGCTCCTTGTTCTGTCACCCCCAACCCCAGCTCAATCCTGGGCCCCATGGTTTGTCAGCTTGTGCGAGTCCTTCCCAGCCACCAGGAGAGCCACTATGAAATCCCCACCCACGAAAACCCTCTATGCAAACACTCCCCTAAACCAGCTGCTTTCAGTGGGGGGTTCCATGCATTACCATGGTACACAACACGTTCTATGCACACAGCAGCCAACTCTGGGGTGGAGCAAGATCACCAACCAGCACAACACAGGAGGGAACCTGGACAAACCCTGCTATGCAGTCCATAGCACATCACTGGCTTGTATCAACTCCTGCACTTAGAGCAAGGTGAGGAACCTCTGGCCCGTGGCCAAACACGGCCCACAAATGTTTTTTATTTGGACCCTTTCCAAGTCTGGCCCATGGATCCAGTCCCTATTCTCATGCACTGAGTGCGAGTCAGGGGAAAGGAGTCCAGAGAGATTGTGTGGTTGCTGTGCTGGGCCCAAGTGACAGAGATGCAGACAAGGCAGACACTCCAGGACAGGGCATGGATCTAGGATCTGAATCTTCCCTTCTTCCTCCTCCCCCACCCCTTATCCCGAGCAAACCCCTTAAGCACCCCATCTCCAAACTCCTATCCAGCCCAAAGAGCTTGTGCTAATTTTCAAAGTGTCCCATGAGAGGGAAAAGGTTTTCCAGCCTAGGGGAAGGATGCTGTGCCCTGGCACTAGGGAAGGCTGACTTCTTGGACTGTTGCAAGATGGTTCCAGGAGGTGGCAGGGATCTTGCTGCTCTCGGCCAGGCAGACTCCGAGCACTTGCCTTCCTCTCCCCCCCCATCCCCTCCAGCACTTACCATCGTCTTCATCAAAAGCAAAGTCACCCAGTCGCAGCGTGGTCCCGCACTGGTGACACTTGAAACAGCCCCGGTGGAAGAAGTGCCCCTCGGCGCTGACTCGCTCCAGGATGTACACCTGCTTGCCACAGAAATAGCAGGCGTCGCTGCTCCCCACAGGGGACAGGGGTGAACTCTGCCAAAGAGAGCAATCCGCTGCCCTTAGGCCCCACACAACCTGTACCTGGGCTGCACAGAGAGCGCTCTCTCCCGGTGCTCCCAGCAGGCTCTGGGACAGGCTGTATCCCATTTGTGAGGCTAAATGCAGCCTGCGTTTCCAGCCTCCTGGCTCCTACAAGCCAATGTCCCAGTTAGGCAAGGATTGGCTAACATCCCACAGGGCATGGCAGCCGCTAGCATGGAGAAGTCGAGGGGAGGCAGCTTGAGGGCTCTCCCTGCCAGAGCTACAGCGTGCAGGTTTCTCCCCACAATCCTTACCACCACCAGGCCCAGCCTTAGGGCATGGGAGCCACTCCAGTCCCTAGGACAGAGGAGCCTGCAGGGAGCCCCAGAAGCTGCAGCAGTGAAGCTCCCAGGCCAGCACTTCCTAGAGGGCAAAGCACTCTCCCCCACCTGCCCCAGAGCCATGATATCCCCAGCCCTGCAGAAGCAGCTGTGCTAGCAAGCAGCAGCACTGCCACTGGGACCCTGCCCCCACAGCACCCAGGGCTTCTCAGGCCAGGACCCAGGTAGGACAGAGCCTCAGGGAAGGTGGCAGCAGCACTCCACACCACAGCTGCTGCTTCCCCCGAGAGCAGTTCAGAGGGAAGACGCTTCTGGCCCTCACCCCTAGCCCCATAACCTATCTTGGCAGCCACACCCAGGCTCTAAGGCCAGCTCTGCTTACGCCCATAGGGTCCAAGAACCATCTGGCTTCAAAGTGACACTAGGACCCGGGATCTTCTCTCAGTCTTGGGAGAGCAGAGTTGTCAGGTCCTCTACGGTTGCCACCTATGTAGATTTTCCAGGCCAGTTATGAAAAATACATGTTGCAGGGCCAGCATAGGTTGACACCTATGCAGGCCATGCAATATGTATTTTTCAAAAGTGGCCTGGAAAAATATACATAGGTGGCAAGGCTGATGAGGCAAGACCTGCCACCTAGTGCTTGTGTCATATGCTGGGGGCACCTTAGGAACAACCCAAAGGTCCCCCCAGCACATGACACAGGCACTAGGAGGTAGGCCTTGCTTCATCAGCCATCCCTGAGCCCCTCAGGCTCCCTTGCAGAGACGCTAGGCTCCAGCTATTATACAAAGCAAACACCTTAGACATTTGGAGTGAAAGAATCAATAAGCACTTAAATAATCTAGGAGCCTAACCCTTTAACAGGCCAAGGAATCCAGGTCCCCAACTGGATCAGCCATTCTGGAGAACAACACCTTTATTCCGCAATTAAGTACAGTTGAGAATTAGCCCACTGTAATTGGGGCCTTCTGTGTCTAGATTCTTGCAGGAGCCCACCCCTTAACCCCCCTGCAGAGTTAAAAATCAACCACCCCAAGCCTCTGAAAGAATCCGTGAGCTTCCCACATGTAATGCAAGTCCCCACCTGGGATCCTCCCCACTCCCTAGCTCATCTCTTCCCTCCAGAAAACCTTTCCTAGGAGCTCACAATGGGGCTGATACCATCAAATACTCCTCAGCAGGCAGCAAGGCCTTTCCCTCCATGCACCTCTCTCTTGTGGCTACCCCTGGGGCCTTCACTAATCAACCCCAAGCCAGACTGAGGCTGCTCCAGGGAGCTAATTCCCACAAGGACATATCATGCCTGTTCCCTCTGTCACAAATGCTTCCCACTCAGTCACCAGCACAGATGCATTCTCAGATGCCCAGACTGACCTTCCTGCTGCCCAGGGTGTCTGTCGCAGTCTGCTCAAGGTCCACACCAGAGGAATCAACTTTCATACTCAAGTCCAGCTAAACAGCAAGAGAGCAGGGAAACGTAAGCACACGCCTGTGCCTAACAAATGCGTAACAGGATCACTTCCAGCCACAGCCGAAGAGAACACTGGTGCATCATCCCAACCGGAACTCCAGTAATGTCTCCCTCCCAGATGTAGCAGCACCTGCGGGACTGAATCCCAAAGCCCAACAGAACTGTTGGGGCTGATAAACCCAGTAAGCCATTTCTCTCTGGGCTAAGACAGTTGGCATGTCCAGGTCCCCAGGAGAGCAGAGCTGCCGGGGCCCCACCCAGCATGTGACCAGCCCAGCTGAGTGGAATGAAATCTTTCCTCATCATGCTACAGCCAGTCTCTGCAGCCTAAACCCTGCTGTGTCTGAAACCCAGGATGCAGCAAGTGGGGATGGGCTGGGGTGGGGTCTACAAACAGACTGCCTGCAGGAGCAGGATCTTGCTTTTGCACATGCAGGCACTGATCGTCAGTCACCACCTTGGGGGCAACTACCCCTGTGCCCTGCCTCTCCTCACCCCATTGCTTCCCCAGATCCTCTTAGCTCTGCTCCTCCTCAGTAGCTCTGCTCTCAGCCCGCCACATGTGGGTCTGCTTTACTGGGGGGAGCACAACCTGTGTTTCTACATCCCTAGAATGAAGCAAGTGGAGAGCGGCAAAGGACTACAAGCCATCTGCTGTTGTACACCCAGGCCCATCTCCATTCGCCACCTTGGAAGCTGGGTGCAATGGTTCCAGGACAGGAGTGGAGGGGCTTAGTAGGCAGGAGCGAGGCAGCATTTGGTGCCTACAAGCTGGAGCCCATTTCAAGGCAGCACCTGTGCACTGCATCAGCATTCAACACAACATGTGGTCCAGGCAGGGGACAACACTGTACTCTTCTGCAGTGGCCTCCTGGAAGCCCCTTTGTAGGAGATTAACTCCCTCCTACACTATGGCATGTTTTCTCTGATCAATGGAGCAGAGATGGCTCACATACTGGGGTGCTAGGGACGACGCTGCTGCTGTTGCTGCTACCGCCGTCGGCCACACCACTGAGAGACCCAGCACATACGCAGAAGGCACACAACACAGGCATGTAGCATTCTACTGCGTGTGCACCAAACCTATCATTAAGGCAGCACAGGTGGTCAGAGAAGCCTCCCCTGTGCTGTACGGAGTTTGTGCGATGCAGGCAACAGCTTGTTCGCCCTCATAGCACAAACAGAACAGGGGAGGGGTCTGAGGTGGGGGTTGGGAGACTCACTGAAGCTCCCAATGAAGGGAACCAGCCAACCAGTATGGCCTTGGAGTGCTGATTCAGAGCACCCCGAGGCCAATAGCAGCACAGGGGAGGTATCTTCCAGCTGTAAGTCATGCCTCTTTTCTCAGAGACTGCAGGCGGTGCCGTGGCTGAGCACGCAGCTGGGAAAACTATTGCAGTGAGTGCTGGTGGCCTCCCCACTCTTTGTTCCCCGCCTTTCTCTTGTCCCTCCTCTCTGACCTACGTTGCTTGTTTTGTTAGCTTTGTTCTGTGTTTTATTTTTTTAAACTTTGCTTGATGCGTGTATGTGATTTTTAAATATGTGCCATTTAAATAAATTTATAATCTTTACTCTTATATAGCACCCCCTGCCATGGCACTTAGAGCGCTTTACATATAACAAACACAACTTTTTAATCCTCACAATAACCCTGTGAGGTAGGTTAGGCTGAGAGAATATTGTGACTGGCCCACGGTCACCCAGTGAGTTCCTGGCTAAGGTGAGACTTGAACTGTGGTCTCTCCTACCTCTCGTTCCAAGTACTGCACATTTAGCCATTACACCACACTGGCTCACCTAAATTATGTTAATTTATTATAGAGCCACGGGAGCAGCTCTATAGATAAGGCATCTGCACTGCAGCGTTAAAATCATGAACATTCTATTCATTATAAAATCAGAATGGTATGTCCTATTGGTATGAAAGTTGGTAGGCAGGGTCACTTGGGTGGGGTGTGCAATGTGTCCAAATTGGTTGAAACATAAGTGAGTTATAACAGTTTGAATATTGGGGACAAAAATAGAGGTTACTTACCAGTAACTCTGTTCTTTGAGAGAGCTCCGCGTATTCTCACTCTTGGGATTCACTTCCTGCTTTGCAGGCACCGGAAAACCTCTCATCAGCAGTATCCAGGCAGAATATGCCTGGAAAAGACTAGAACATGGTGAGGGCTCCGTCCCCTCCATCCCCCTCCCATTCTGAGAAAAACGCGGGCCCGCATCACGAGGGATGGATAGGATTAATAGGGGGAGGAGCCCTCGCCACCTCAGTTCCTTCCAACCTGGTCCGGAAGACCCCAGCAATGTCCATCCGAGACTGAGGGGAAGGAGGACGGGATGTGAGAATACGTGGAGCTCTCTCGAAGAACAGAGTTACTGGTAAGTAACCTCTAGTTCTTCTTCGAGGATCTCTGCGATTCTCACTCTTGGGAGAGTGATAAGCAGTTTTAAACACCTACCTCAAGGAGGAGGAAGTCGAGGGTGTCCATTTAAGAATGAGTCGAGCACTGTTTTTCCCACTTGGGAATCTGTTCTGGCTGCAAGATACAAAGAGTAATGCTTCGTAAAAGTATGGACAGACGCCCATGTGGCAGCTTTACAAATGTCCGATAAACTTATCCCTTGAAAGTTCGCCAGAGATGCAGCCGTAGCTCGAGTCGAGTGTGCTCTCAGCCCTGCAGGTGGGACCTTGTCCGCTAAAGTATAGCATTTTTGTATGCATAGCATAATCCACTTGGAGATTCTCTGTGAAGAAATCTTGACTCCAATCCTCTGACCGCCATATGAAATAAACAGAGAGTCACATGCTCTAATGGTTTTAGTTCTGTCAATGTAGAATGCTAATGCTCTCTTGACATCCAGAGTGTGGAGCATTTGCTCCGCAACTGAAGTGTGAGGTTTAGGGAAGAAAACTGGTAATGATATTGTTTGGTTAAGGTGAAAAGTAAATGCTACCTTGGGAAGAAAAGAGGGATCAACCCTTAAGTCAACTTTGTCTCTGTGGAACAAAATATAAGGTGGAGAAGCAAGAGTTGTAAGCTCACCCACCCTTCTCGCTGAAGTAATGGCTACTAGGAACGTAGTTTTAATAGTAAGTCCTCCAGGCTGCAAGAAGCTAAAGGTTCGAAAGGGGGGACATCAATTTCGATAATACAAGGTTTAAATCCCACTGAGGGGCAGGACGTGATCTCTGTGGGAAAGTGTTCATCAACCCCTTCCAAAAGGACTTCATTAGGCAGTGGGAAAATAACGTTTCACTACCATCAGGTTGTAAACGCGACGATAAAGCCGCCAAGTGGACCTTTATAGATGCAAGAGATAAATGTAACTTCTGTAGGTTTAGAAGGTAAAGGAAAACATGGGTCATGTTCAAGGACTGTAAGGAGATAGGCTGTGCTCCACACCACTTACAGAATCGCCTCCACTTCATCTCGTAACACTTACGAGTCGAGGGTCTCCGAGAATTCAGCAATATTTCCGAAACCTCCGGAGGTGCGTTCCTCATTGGGGTAGGATCAACCAAGCGGAGAGGTGGAGCATCTGCAAATCGTGGTGCAGGATTCTCCCCTGATCTCGAGACAGAAGGTCGTATGTTAGTGGAAGAGTTCTGATTTGTGATGCCATTCCCTGTAAGGTTTGGAACCAGGTTTGGCGGGGCCAGAAGGGAGTGATCAGTATCAGGTGAGTCCTGTCTGTCCTGACCTTGCATAGAACTCTGTGAATGAGGGGAAACGGTGGAAAGGCATAGAGGAATGTCCTGTGCCAAGATATGGCAAAGGAGTCCGATATCGATCCTGGTACTATTCCTGCTCGACTGCAGAATTCCGGAAGCTTGGTGTTCTCCTGTGAGGTGAACAGGTCTATCGTTGGAGTCCCCCACTCCTGAAAAATATCCGCCAAAACATCCTCTTTTAGTGACCATTCGTGTTGGTCCGTTGTCTTGCGACTGAGACAGTCTGCTTCCGAGTTGTCTTGGCCTGCCAAATGAATGGCTTGTGCATGTATGTCGTGTTCTGTGCACCAGTGCCAGATGGTCTCTGCCTCCTTGGAGAGGTGAGTGGATCGTGCTCCTCCCTGCTTGTTTATGTACCACATTGCTGTGGTATTGTCTGTAACGATTTGAATGTTTTTTCCCCTGATGTGGGGTAGTAGGGCTTTCAGTGCCCATCGTATGGCCCGCAGCTCTAACATGTTGATGTGTAGGTATGTCTCTTCCTGAGACCAGAGCCCGTGAACTTGAATGTTCTCCATGTGTGCACCCCATCCGGTTAGGGATGCGTCCGATGTGATAGTTGTATGAATGCTCGGGGGATCGAAGGGTACCCCTTTTAGTACTTGTTCCGCATTTACCCACCACTGTAGATTTCGTAGAAGTCCCTTTGTTATGGATAGCTTCATGTTGAGGGGGTGGATGGTAGGGGTGTAATTGTGGGCGAGCCATTGTTGCAGTGGTCTTATGTGTAGGCGCGCATGCGGTGTTACCATCGTGGTGGAAGCCATTAGCCCCTGAAGGTGGAGAAAAAAATCGAACTGACTTGGTAGGATGGGTTCGAAGAGTGTTCAGTGCCTGGCGTATGGCGAGAAGCCTCTTTGTGGGGAGATATGCTTTTGCCTGCTGGGTGTCCAAGATCGCCCCTATGAATGGTAAGTGTTGTGACGGTTGTACGTGTGACTTTGTCAAGTTGATGACAAAGCCCAGGTCCTTGAGTAATGACATCGTTAACTAAGTGTTGCAGGAGTTCTTGTTGCGATGTTGCTGCAATCAGCCAATCGTCTAGGTACGGAAAGATTCTGACCTTTTGTTGTCTGAGATAGGCCGCTACCACTGCGACACACTTGGTGAAGACACGTGGTGCCGTGGACAGTACAAACGGGAGAACTCGGTACTGGAATAGAAGGTCTCCTGCAATGAATTGTAAGAATTTGCGGTGAGATGGCCGTATCGAGATGTGAAAATAGGCATCTTTTAGATCAAGGGAAGCTAACCAGTCACCTTGTTGTAGCCCCATAAATATGATGGGTAGGGAGGTCATACAAAATTTAAATTTTTGAACAAACTTACTGAGATGTCTCAGGTCCAGGATACGACGGGAGCCTTTATCTTTTTTAGGGACCACAAAGAACCTAGAGCAGAACCCAGCGTTAAGTTCGTTCCTGGGGCCTGCTCAATAGCTCCCTTCTGGAGGAGTTTTTGAATTTCAACTAGTATTTGAGTGGAGGGGGGGAGTCCCTCGGGGGGCAGGTGAAGAGGGGAGGAAGGGTATGGAATTGTATGGCGTAACCCAGTTGTATGATATCTCTGACCCAGCGATCAGCAGAGATGGTTTCCCATCGGGGCAGAAAAGGCAGTAGGCGGTCTTGGAATGAGGGGTCATCCTCATGACCTTCCTTGATCAACGTTTTGTTAAAACCGAGACTTCGTCTGCTGTCCAGACGACGAGTTAGAGGATGGCTTGCCTCTGCCCCGCTGCCTATTAAACGTTTTACGTTGTTGAGTGCCCTGTGGTTGGTGATAGTGAAAGGGGGTCTGCTGCTGGAATTTCTTCCCAGCCTGGTAGTTGTAGGGTTGGTAAGGTGGTCTTCTTGAGGAAAAGGCATAGCCAGGTGCAGAGAAAGGCTTTTTACGTATAGCCCTAATGACACCCGTAGATCTTGCCGTTTGGTTCATTTCTTTAATCTTTTTTAGAGTGTTATCGGTAGAAGCAGAAAACAGTCCTTCACAATCAAACGGCAGATCTTCTATTCTAGTTTTATTTTCTTGGGTCAGAGCCGTGGAGCTAAGCCAAGATTGCCTACGGAGGGCAATGGCAGATGCCATCCCTCTGGCATTGGCATCAGCCATGTGCATGTTTGCCGTTAATTGGAATTGGGCCATCTGCATGCCTTTCTTTTGAAGTGCTGCCAACTGGTTGGGATCTGAGATGGTACTAATCTTAGACCATAGTCAATGCTGATAGCCACACATGGCTGATGCATAGTTCGCAATTCTAAAAGACAGAGAGTCCGAGGAGAACACCTTTCTGCCAAGGACATCTAGCCTCCTTCCCTCCCTGTCTGCTGGGGATGTTTGTACTCCTCCCGCCCTGGATCTTATGGAGGCAGCAGAAATCACTAATGAGTTGGGAGGGGGGTGTTTGTGGAATATCTGCGCCCCTTCCTTGGGTACCGCATAGAGGGAATCTGCCAACTTATTGGTAGGAGACACCGAGGCCCGTTTCCCCCATATGGTTGTGGCTGGTTCCAGTAACTGCTCTAAGAGCAGTAGCATCACATGCCCAGATTCCCCCGCCCCTAGGATGCCAAAAATGGGTCCTGTTTGAGATTTCTTAACGACCCTCGTGGGGAGTTTAGGGAGGGAGGATGCCATCCTCCTCAGCATAGCCTGAAAGGCCTTAGAGTATTCTGTAGCTAATGATATATTAGGGTCCGATATGGTGTCTGGTGGGGGGGGGGATTTGGTCTCATCTTCCTCGAGGGATGGTGATGATGAAGAGGATGACTGAGATGCCGATCTCCCTGGGGAGGCTGTCCCAACTGTTGCCGGTACCAACTGTGCCATTGGTGCCGCTATCTCTCTATGGGTCCCCAGTAGAGAGGTCAAGAGCTGTGTGGCCCCCGATGGTTCTAACCTCTCCTGTGGCTGCGTGATCATTGTTCCCGGGACGTGCATCCCGGTGTCGATGGTACCGAGATCCATGTGTGCCTGCACCGAGTCGGTCTCCGATGGTGGTGAGCGTGATATTGTTGCTGTTGGTGCCGTCCTAGGAGGAGCCGGCGGTACGTAGTGGTGCTCCCGCACCGATCGCGCTCTGTAGTCGAAGTCTTGTCTGTATGGTGATGGACTCCGCGAGCGGTACCGATAGTCATGGGGGTAGCCATAGTCTCAACGTCTGTCCCTTGATGAGCAGCAGGAGCATGGGGATCGTGATCTGCGTTCCCTGTGATACCGGAGAGGGGTCCCGCGTTCGTCCCGGTACCGTGGGGATCGGGACCGTGAGTGACAGCGGAACAATTCTGCTCGAGACTCTCTCTGCACCGTTGGTAACATGAGCAGCAGGGGCGGTACCGAGCGTGATATCGGTGTCATCGGTGCAATCATCTTCGTCGGTCCCGGCGCTGGTGTAGGCAACTGCAGAGGTTGTGCCGCCATGGCCGTTGGTCCCAACGGCTGGGATCCTGCGCCTGTTCCAGGGCACTCCGTCGCTTCCCGCGATGAACTTTTCTTTTTCTTTTTCTTTTTGTCCCCGCTTTTAGCGCCCCGTTCCAGAGAGTGTGTGGAGCTGTGCGTGCGGGGTGCATTGGTACCGCCTTCCACTGGACGCGCCGAGCGGTGCGTCTGCGTTGCATCGGCACCGCTTTCCACAGAGCGGACGGTACCGGTTACGTGCGTACGCGTAGAACTGTGCGGCACCTCAGTACCGCCTTCCACGGAGATGGCGGTACCACTTGTTCGAGGACTGGCCCTAGGAGATGGGACCGCCGGTGCCGTCGGAGCCGTCTGTGCAGTCTCCATCAATGTAGAGTGCCGGGCGGGGAGCCTCAGAGGCCCCTCTTCTCCGCCCTCTAATGCCCTTTTTGTTAGTAAGTCCTGCAGCCGGAGAGCTCTGGCTCGTTTTGCTCTGTTCGATAGTACCGAGCAGGCCCCGCAAGATCGCGTATTGTGGCCCTCTCCTAGGCAAGCTAGGCAGCGATCATGCTGGTCGCTGACTGATAGAGTGGCGGGGCAGGAGCTACACCATTTGAAGCCTGGCTGCTTGGGCATTCCCGCTCGCCCCGAAGGGCAGATAGGCCCGGGGAACGTCCCCGCGGGCTAGGGCAGCACTTCTACTCACAAATTCTTTCTTTTGGTTTTTTCTGTATTTTATCTGCTGATAAAATGCTGAAAAGCGCTGAGAAGTCTTCCAACGCCACACGGTTGGAAGGAACTGAGGCGGCGAGGGCTCCTCCCCCTATTAATCCTATCCATCCCTTGTGATGCGGGCCCGTGCTTTTCTCAGGATGGGGCGGGGGGGGGATGGAGGGGGCGGAGCCCTCACCATGTTCTAGTCTTTTCCAGGCTTAATCTGCCTGGATACTGCTGACGAGAGGTTTTCCGGTGCCTGCAAAGCAGGAAGTGAATCCCAAGAGTGAGAATCGCAGAGCTCTCTCGAAGAAGAACAACAGTTTTCTCACTATGGTCAGTGAATGGAAAATTTCTCTTTCTTTCAAATCTTACATGGTCCCATCCACATGCATACAATTGCTGTACATAAGTAACCATGTAGAATCAGCAGAAGAAGCGGATTGAGGTCCAAAGTCCAAGGCAAAGTGTGTGTGTATGGAAGCTAAGTAATAAGCAAGCACAATATGACTGTACAATGTCTTTGCTGCTTATATGGTGCACAAGTTAAGGCGGGAGCTTTAATTTAAAATGTCCATGTTTTCTGGAACATGAGAGAATTAATAAGAGCTTTAACTCCCCTCTCAAACTGACGGGTTTTTTTTAATCTAAATATATATATATATATATGCAAATTGGGGGTGAAGCCTGTGGTGTCCCACTCTGACATTTAAAAAAAAATCTGTAGCCCCACCCCAAGTAGCCCAGTCCACTGCCCCACCCACCTAGAAGTCCACCAGCCACCACAGAACTGGAGAACCAGAAACTCGATGAGCTTAGCTTTTCTCTACACGGGAGCCTCATGGAACCCATTCCCCTGACCAGATAGCGGTTTCCTTCACAAGCAATGCCACTACCGGCCAAAGGAGGCGCTGAGGAGCAACACAAGGGGTCCCCTTCCCTGAAATTCAGGCTGCTGCCTCAAAGTCTAGCAAGCAGCAAGCCAGGGCACATAAATTGGACCCAAACCCAGCCTGATGCAGCCAGACTTGATGTGTCTGGATGGCCCTGCCTCTCATGGAGCATCATGACATCACAGTCCTCCTTAGAGGCTTGGGCTGTGTCAGCAAAGGGGAGGGGCTAAAGCATTCTCCTGCCCATTTCCAGTGTAGCCCTGTCTCCT
This sequence comes from Sphenodon punctatus, assembly GCA_003113815.1. NCBI lineage: Eukaryota > Metazoa > Chordata > Lepidosauria > Sphenodontia > Sphenodontidae > Sphenodon > Sphenodon punctatus. The sequence goes on along the minus strand of QEPC01012575.1, from coordinate 955,501 downwards.
ACCAAGTGCTGTGGCAGAGTCTCCCACATCTGGGGAGTCTAATGTGGCCCGAGGGGCTCAAAGAGAGTGGCCCATGCCTCCCACACGGCATCACCGAGCCCCTGCAGCAGCCTACGGGCTTAGACAGCACCAAACTTACTGCAGCATCTTGCTTTGTCTTCTTGGTTTGGGCATCCCTCTCGGTCCACTCCTGCAATCACACAAGTCCCGCTGAACTGGCAGCCACGGCAAGAGAAGTTCCAAAGCCCTTAATTCAAAGCACACAACCCTCCCCCTCTTTGCATCTAATCTAGGGGTGAAATGAGGAGTGAATTTATTACCCAGGGATTGGGGTAGGTGCACCTGGGAAGTACAAAGGGCCCTTCCCCCACTTACCTGGATCTGGGGTGGGGCATGGCAGCAGGAGCAAGGAGGATCAGAGGCCTCTGGAGTGGGGTGGGTTTGGGCCTACTGGCGTTTATAGGCCAACCAGATCCCAAGCAGCCACTGGAGTTACACCAAAGGAAGGTTATCCCCAAGAAGTCAGGAGCCTGGCAAAGCTACAACCCAACCCACCCTGCAGCCCAGTACTGCCAGCTTCCTTTGCGTACTGGATTTACCTGGGTACGTTTGCGTGTCAGGCTCAAGCTCTTCTGGAGCTTGCTGAGGAAGAGAAGGGCCCCTTTGGTGGCACGAGGGGTCAGCAGCTTCATTGTGCTCTTCTCCAGCTCTGCGTGACAGAGAACACTGCTGTTACCAGGCCTGAGTCCAGTTGTATGTGTGTGTGTAGGCACTCAGGTCACTTCAGAGCAATCCCTCCAGACAGTGAAGGACCCCCGGGGAGGAGGGAGTCTCGGTTCTCGACAGCAACAAGAGTTTAGGCAGGGTGGAAGCTAGACACTCTGCTTAGGGGGCTCCCCACTGGCAGAGAATGGTCTCACTCTAGAGGATGAGGTAACATTGTGCTGAAAGAAGCACTCGCTCTGTAGAGGCTGTCTGCGCAGGCCAGGACACTGCAGACCTGCTGGGCCAGAAGAGAGGACAGGGGCTGGGATCCCCTGCCTGAGATGGTGCCAAAGGAGCTGCCCAGCTAGTTCTCTGGGTCTGCCTGGACCAGCAGCAGTGCAGGAAACAGAGCAGGAATGTTGAAGCCTGACTCATGAGTCAGATAAGGCCTCTAGGTCAGGGACTCAGCTCAATGAGCAAAGAATCAATGACCTCCACCCACCCCAAGCCAGTGAGAACCCCGTCCCCCTCTAAAGTGAGTAAAGCCCAGAGCAGAGACACCCGTGCCCCCACCAACCTTCCTTCCCACTGCTCCACCTATAGAGGGGATAGAGAGAAGCAGGACTCAGGCACTCCTCCCAGAGACCCTCCCTGCTGGGGGTTCTCACCTGGGGAAGGCTTGAAGGCTTCATGGAACTGGCTCAGGTAGGTGATGAGGCCGAGCTGGTGGGGCTCAGACACAGAGGCTATTTCAGCGCTGGAGAGGACGGGTGGGATTCCCAGCTCCTGTTCAGCCAGATCCAAGGCCAACCGGTTGTTCCCAATGGAATCATAATGGTCCAGGGAGTCAAAGTCCCTAGAGATAGTAACTGGGAGTCAGTGTAGGGGACTGTAGGGGAAACTTCCCATTATACCCTGTGTGGTGTCTGGGGTATCCCAGAAAATGGAGGTTACTTACCAGTAACTCAATTCTTCGAGAGAGCTCCGCATATTCTCACTCTTGGGATTCACTTCCTGCTTTGCAGGCACCGGAAAACCTCTCATCAGCAGTATCCAGGCAGAATATGCCTGGAAAAGACTAGAACATGGTGAGGGCTCCGTCCCCTCCATCCCCCTCCCATTCTGAGAAAAACGCGGGCCCGCATCACGAGGGATGGATAGGATTAATAGGGGGAGGAGCCCTCGCCACCTCAGTTCCTTCCAACCTGGTCCGGAAGACCCCAGCAATGTCCATCCGAGACTGAGGGGAAGGAGGACGGGATGTGAGAATACGTGGAGCTCTCTCGAAGAACAGAGTTACTGGTAAGTAACCTCTAGTTCTTCTTCGAGGATCTCTGCGATTCTCACTCTTGGGAGAGTGATAAGCAGTTTTAAACACCTACCTCAAGGAGGAGGAAGTCGAGGGTGTCCATTTAAGAATGAGTCGAGCACTGTTTTTCCCACTTGGGAATCTGTTCTGGCTGCAAGATACAAAGAGTAATGCTTCGTAAAAGTATGGACAGACGCCCATGTGGCAGCTTTACAAATGTCCGATAAACTTATCCCTTGAAAGTTCGCCAGAGATGCAGCCGTAGCTCGAGTCGAGTGTGCTCTCAGCCCTGCAGGTGGGACCTTGTCCGCTAAAGTATAGCATTTTTGTATGCATAGCATAATCCACTTGGAGATTCTCTGTGAAGAAATCTTGACTCCAATCCTCTGACCGCCATATGAAATAAACAGAGAGTCACATGCTCTAATGGTTTTAGTTCTGTCAATGTAGAATGCTAATGCTCTCTTGACATCCAGAGTGTGGAGCATTTGCTCCGCAACTGAAGTGTGAGGTTTAGGGAAGAAAACTGGTAATGATATTGTTTGGTTAAGGTGAAAAGTAAATGCTACCTTGGGAAGAAAAGAGGGATCAACCCTTAAGTCAACTTTGTCTCTGTGGAACAAAATATAAGGTGGAGAAGCAAGAGTTGTAAGCTCACCCACCCTTCTCGCTGAAGTAATGGCTACTAGGAACGTAGTTTTAATAGTAAGTCCTCCAGGCTGCAAGAAGCTAAAGGTTCGAAAGGGGGGACATCAATTTCGATAATACAAGGTTTAAATCCCACTGAGGGGCAGGACGTGATCTCTGTGGGAAAGTGTTCATCAACCCCTTCCAAAAGGACTTCATTAGGCAGTGGGAAAATAACGTTTCACTACCATCAGGTTGTAAACGCGACGATAAAGCCGCCAAGTGGACCTTTATAGATGCAAGAGATAAATGTAACTTCTGTAGGTTTAGAAGGTAAAGGAAAACATGGGTCATGTTCAAGGACTGTAAGGAGATAGGCTGTGCTCCACACCACTTACAGAATCGCCTCCACTTCATCTCGTAACACTTACGAGTCGAGGGTCTCCGAGAATTCAGCAATATTTCCGAAACCTCCGGAGGTGCGTTCCTCATTGGGGTAGGATCAACCAAGCGGAGAGGTGGAGCATCTGCAAATCGTGGTGCAGGATTCTCCCCTGATCTCGAGACAGAAGGTCGTATGTTAGTGGAAGAGTTCTGATTTGTGATGCCATTCCCTGTAAGGTTTGGAACCAGGTTTGGCGGGGCCAGAAGGGAGCGATCAGAATCAGGTGAGTCCTGTCTGTCCTGACCTTGCATAGAACTCTGTGAATGAGGGGAAACGGTGGAAAGGCATAGAGGAATGTCCTGTGCCAAGATATGGCAAAGGAGTCCGATATCGATCCTGGTACTATTCCTGCTCGACTGCAGAATTCCGGAAGCTTGGTGTTCTCCTGTGAGGTGAACAGGTCTATCGTTGGAGTCCCCCACTCCTGAAAAATATCCGCCAAAACATCCTCTTTTAGTGACCATTCGTGTTGGTCCGTTGTCTTGCGACTGAGACAGTCTGCTTCCGAGTTGTCTTGGCCTGCCAAATGAATGGCTTGTGCATGTATGTCGTGTTCTGTGCACCAGTGCCAGATGGTCTCTGCCTCCTTGGAGAGGTGAGTGGATCGTGCTCCTCCCTGCTTGTTTATGTACCACATTGCTGTGGTATTGTCTGTAACGATTTGAATGTTTTTTCCCCTGATGTGGGGTAGTAGGGCTTTCAGTGCCCATCGTATGGCCCGCAGCTCTAACATGTTGATGTGTAGGTATGTCTCTTCCTGAGACCAGAGCCCGTGAACTTGAATGTTCTCCATGTGTGCACCCCATCCGGTTAGGGATGCGTCCGATGTGATAGTTGTATGAATGCTCGGGGGATCGAAGGGTACCCCTTTTAGTACTTGTTCCGCATTTACCCACCACTGTAGATTTCGTAGAAGTCCCTTTGTTATGGATAGCTTCATGTTGAGGGGGTGGATGGTAGGGGTGTAATTGTGGGCGAGCCATTGTTGCAGTGGTCTTATGTGTAGGCGCGCATGCGGTGTTACCAT
>QEPC01012575.1:925431-941372 GCA_003113815.1 Sphenodon punctatus | reverse complement strand
CTACCAAGGCCACCAACGCCGTCTCGGTGCCATAGCCGGGGCGGAACCCAGATTGAAAAGGGTCTAGGAAGCCGATACTATCCAGATGCACCTGGAGCTGGAGCGCCACTGCCCGCTCAATAACCTTCCCTAAAAAGGGAAGGTTAGAGACAGGTCGGTAGCTGGCGAGCGCATCCACGTCCAAAGATGGTTTTTTCAACAGGGGGCGTACCACAGCCTCTTTAAGGCAGGGCGGCAGCCTCCCCTGTCGAAAGGACGCGTTGATTAAGATCCCATCTATTTGAATCTCTCTCGTATCTGCAAACCAGGGTGTGTGGGTCCCCCAATCCAGAGAGCTAATTCCCTAAATCTTGGCACCGGAGCAATGAGGGGGCAGAGAAATCCCTTTGGGGTTGGGGAGAAATTGGGGGGGGGGGGAGGCCTCGCCATGGGGCCATGTGACACATGCCGGCCCTGCCCCCGGGCAGCTACACCACTGCATGGAGGGGAGGCAAAAGAACTTATTGGGGGAGAAGCTGGCTGTAGCCTGCCAGTGCTGCCTAGCCAAGCAAGCACGGGGCCCCAGCTGGTCACCCACCCTGCTTCCCTGTTCTCCTTACCCTATCCAGGGAATTACCCAGTACAGATTAGGATGCGTTATGTACTTTTGTTTTATCAGCCACTCTGCGTTCAAACTATCTTTGCTTATGTAATCAATAAACTTTCTTTATTAAGAAGTGCTTTCCACTGACTTACATTGGGGAACACAATCTGAGAACTTGAGCCCTCAAGTTCTTGCAAACCCAGAGAGAGAAAGAGTCTAAGAACTGGAAGTCTCTGGAACTTGGGTGATAAAAGGGTTGCCCCTTTGCAGGACTGAATCAGCCAGAGAGAGAACTGGTTCAGGTGGGCTGCAAGTGCGGGAAACTGAGCCACCTAGCCCAGAAACATGGGGTAGTGGACCCCAACCCCGTGACACACTCTCACTCACACACAACTGAGATGCTTGCACAGAGCACTGGGAACTTCCTAATAGGACTGAAAGGAGTGGGTCAGAAGCAGCAAGAGCTTAGGGGTAAAGGTGAGAGAGTATGAAGGAGAAGACTCAGGAGAGGGGTATAAGGATGAGGGAGAGCTACAGGAGGGGATAATACACCAGGACACACAGACAGAATAATCACTCACGAGACAGGAGGAGTTCAGTTGCGGTTTCTGGCAAAATGCAACAGCAAGAGATGCATCAATATATCATATTCCAAATACATGGCACTCGCAGCAGTGGGCCCTGCCAGGCATAACAGCCCCCTGCCTTGCCATGCAAGAGCACATCCTGTCCCTAGGAGTGAATTCAGCATGTGCGGGAGAGTGCTTTCTCCACCTAATTATAATGCAGGGCTCTATCTGCCTAGGGAAGTGGCTTTCTACTCCTAGTTTACACAGGGCCCAATTCTGCCCTGCCACGTCACTGGCTTCAATGGACCCAGGCCAAGAGTTCCCAAGAGCATAACTATGTTCTCACCCTGCAGCAAAAGCAAAGACCTCTCAGCCCAAGGGGGTGGGGCCAGAGGCCTAGGTACTGCTGCAGTAACAGACCCTGCTAGTCTGCACCCACACAGGAATCAGCCAGGGCACCAGCGCTAGAAACCCTGGGCTGGGAGATGGAATAGGGTCGGGCTCTGGAGACAGCTTAGCCTTCTACTGTGCAGGAGCTACCCATTCTTTAGCCTCTGCTCTTGATGCCTAAAGTTTCCCACCCTGGGCTGGTTGTGACACAGGGAGGCTTTGCAAGGCCCCAAGCACCCCTGGGACACTGGCATAAGTAACAGAGAGCAGCAGTGCTGTCACCTGCCAAAGGGAGGGGGGGGGGGGAGTGGAGTCTTGCCCTCTGTTCTCCCCCACTGGAAGCAGACAGAGGGAGGGAGAGCAGGTCTGTGAAGGAACAGCAGGGAGACCAGGGATGGCTCTTTAGATTCAAGGGGAAGCGTTGCCTTCATGTGGGCTCTGAGACCATCTTGTAAGGGGCCAAGTTCCACCCCTCTTCATCCAAACACTCACTGCCTGGGCAGATTCAGGCTCCAGGTGATGGGGCAACAGGAAGGACAGTGGTAGGAGTAGAAGGCAAGCAAGAGGGCAGCCCTGCAGTAAACAGGGAGAGGACAGGCAATGAGGCATCATGGGCAATGCATAGGGGGGGAGGGGGGGGAGACACACACCCCCTCCAGATTTTTGGGGCCACCCACCTGTCACCAGCCTTTGCGCTCTCCCCCACCCCCCGGGGCCACAACAATCCATTGGCTCGCAGCTCCTCCTCCCCTCACACCTTCCTTGTTACTGCGTGTAGGGGGGCTCCCCGGCCTGCTTCTTCCTGGTGCCAACCCATGACGCACACGTGGGAGTTTCAAAGTGCTTCCCGAAGCGCCCCCCACCCACCCAGCTATGCTGGTCTCATCCCTGGCCGCTCCAGGGCCCCTGCCCATTAACTGGCTTGGGGGGCTGCTACTGAGGAGGCTCAGCAACTTCCTGGACCGTGCAGCTCCAGGCAGGGGTTGAAGGGACCTGGCACAGTAAGCTGGGAGCCACGGCAAGGTCAGGCTGAGGTGAGGGCAGCTGGCATGAAGAGCAGGGGTCAGCCTGAGGCAAGAGATGGTGTGGGGGTGGGAGTTGCCACAGCAGGGCTCAGGGACTGGGGTTGGTGAATGGGGTGTAGAAGCAGTGGGGTTGATTGGGGAGGAAGAGGTGTATGGAGCAGATTGAGGTGAATAGGGGAGAGGAGGTGGTTGGGGGGTTAATGGAAGAGAGAGAGGGGTGTGTGGAGGGGCTAGGAAATAGGAAGGAAAAGGGTTTGGGGGGGTTAATGGGGAAACTGGTGTGGGGGCTGGGGGTACCCCTTCCATGTAGAATGGACTCTCCAACCCCCAGACCTGCTTATTCATGCATGCTCTGGGGCAACAGTGGTTGTATATGCTGGCTCAGCACAAGCAATTTTAATTAATTTCAATTAAATTTAATTTAATTAAATTTGTGCCCCCACTATCAGCAGTCACCAGTCACCTATGTGAGGCACGCAGCAGTGGCTGCATTTAAGGGCTGGGAGGCCAGTGCATGCAGCTGGTTGCTCAGGTGTGCAGTCATCCAAGTTTACCTGGGCAGACTGAGTCAAGGCTGACACGGCTGTTGCTCTGTCTGCGATTCATCTCACCGATTCCCATCACATGCAGGTCACGGACCTGAAAGCAGAGACAGTCAGTCACCATTGCTACAGGACGGCATTGACATTGCTCTCCAGGAGAGCAGCAGCCAAGGAGGAGATGAAACTCCAGTAGCTAGTGGGATTATCACCTGAGGAGCCACCTCATCTTCTTGCGGCCTCACCTCAAGAGCTGGGTGCATTGGCTCCCAGCTACCCTGTGTGAGGAGGAAGACACCCTTTAAGAGCTGGACTCTTGGCTCCAGTTGTCTGCTGCTTTACTGGAGATCGTGAGCTCTGCCGGGACTCTCAACTGCAACATCCTTAACTTTGCCCCTTCAGATCGTCCCTGTCCACTACTTCTTACGACCCCCCACCTGCCGTGACCCTGTAGGGTTTGGCGGGTTCTTAAGAAGCCAGAGCTCAAGGGAGATAGAAGTCTGTTAGGAGTTTTGCCCAGACTCTGAGTCTAGACCAGGTGTGGGGAACCTTTTCCCTCCCACAAGCCACTTTGAAAATTAGTACAAGTTCCATGGACCGGATAGGATTTGGAGGTGGAGGTGCTTAAGGAGTGTTGCTCAGGAGGAGAAGGGGAAGGTTCAAATCATGGATTTGTGCCATGGATCCATCCCCTCTCCTTGAGTGCAGGCCCTCATCTCTGCTTCCCTTCTGAGCTCACTCTTTCAGTGCTTGAAGGCCCATGGGCCAGATCCAGGAGAGGTGAAATAAGAAACAGCCATAGGCCACATTCAGCCCACAGACCAGAAGTTCCCCACCCCTGATCTAAAGTCTGTCTAGTTTTAGTTCTGGCAGAGGCTGCCCTTCCACAGTAAATGTAACAAATGTCATGCCTCTGCAAGGCTAGAATGAGCTAACAAGCAGGTTCTTAAAAGGGACAGCACCCTCACGCCCTTGAGCAGGTCGGTCCGTGCTTCAATCCTCCATCCCCTGCAGCACAGGGCAGTTGTGGAGTCAGGGTGGTATGAAGCAAAGTCCTGCAGTTTAGACCATTTCCAGAGAGGGGGAAAAGGGATCCTGCATCTACATGTCACTGATGGGAGCTCAGCTCCCAGAGGGGCTGCCCCAGTGTGGTATTAAGCCAGGGCCATTATTGCTGCAAGGATTTAATGGAAGTAACAAAGATAGAAGATCCAGCTTGAGGAGCCAAGGGGCTGCTTGCTCTTGCACTTGCCATGGGAGGTGGAGCACTGAGAAGTCCTGTCCAGCTTGGGTCGGGTCAGATGTACTGTCGGCTTGAGCACCTAGAGCTCAGACCAGATTGAATTCCTCAGCCAGGAAGACACCACTCCTCATAACATTACAGAACCCAATAGGAAGCACAGCCAGGTCTAAAGGGGCAGGAGTGTTTTAGCCCCTCCCTTTTCCAATGTGGCCACACCCCCTACATGTTGGCTGATCAAATTATTATGCGTATGGGGCGTGGCCATGTTGTAAAGCAGGGGTGGGGAACCTCAGGCCCAGGGGCCAAATGTGGCCCGTGGCTAGCTTTTGTGTGGCCCTTTTCCACTTCCTAGATCTGGCCCTTGGATCCAGTTCTTACCTCCAATCACTGAAAAACTGAGCTCGAGGGAAGGGAGCAGGGATGAGGTCATACAAACAAGGATAGGGGACAGTTCCATGGCCCAAATCCATGATTTGGGGCCTCTTTTCTTTGAGTACCTCCATTAATCACCCCAGCTCCAACTTCCATGTAGCCCTCGAAGCTTCTGCAAACTTTCAAAGTGGCCCCCGGGAGGGAAAGGTTCCCCACCCCTGTTGTAAAGGGAGCAAAACACCATGCCACACACCACGTGAGGATCGTGATGTCGTCAGATTGCTCTGCAGTGGGGGTGACCACAGCTGGCTGCATCAGGCCTGGACTAGGTTGGAAGGCCCCAGCTGCATGGGGCTAGTCAGTCAGGCTCTGGCCCCATCCAGGCCTCTATTGGGAACAGGAAGGCCTTGAAGGGGCAGGGAACAACCATTGCCCAACTTACCTGACTGGCCTTGATGGCCTGCAAGTTGATATTGGGGTAGCGTGTGGTTGGGTTGATGCTGTACTGGCTGATGTTCTTGTTGGTGTTGTCAGGGGAGGTCTGGGACAGCTGCTGGTATATGCTCTCCCTGGGGCAGGGAAAGGTAAGAGATTAGCAGTGACCAGTCCAAACCGATGGGAGGACAGCTTCCCTTGCCCCCCAACAAAAAGCTCCCCCACTTCCTGATTCTCATTAAAGGCAGCAGCTCTGCCACTCACCCAGCACTCAGGAAATTCAAATGCTAGTGCGGACAGCGTGGGGCAGGGTCCAGCCCCCATGCTCTAACGCAGAAAGGATGCTGTAGCTGTGAACTTCCTGCATCAAAGCAGGATGAGCCCTGAGGTCCCTTCCCGCCCTACAACTTTACACTTACTTTTAAATCTATGGAAATTAAACATGAGCGTCCTCAGAGTGTGGAATTTACTAGAGCTTTGGTAGACAAATAAACTAAAAGCTGTGGGGCTCTGAAATGAGGGGCCCCCATTATGTTCTATGGGGCTGAGGAGCTGTGAACTAAGGGACACCCAGGGCCAGCCTTACCATAGGGCAACTTGGGGTGACCACCCCAGGCCCTGCTCTTTCTGGGGGGCCGTTTTCACCAGGGCAGGGTGTGGGGGCCCCATTTCCTCCCAAGGGGACCAAACACAACCACTTTTAGGGCCCCATAAAAGGTGCCCCCAACAGGGTGGGGCCACCAGGGGCCCCACATTTTATCTTCACCCTGGGGACATCCATTATGTTCTTGGGGCTCTGATATAAGGAACCTCCCTTGACATAGGGAAGAATCTCACATGGATTCATGGATTCATGAATCTGCCTTCACAGCTCCATTCCTACAGACAAAACAATTCCTTCCCACCGTAGGCTGCTCACCTCTCAGCCAGCACATCCAGCAGGGCAGTCTCCGCTGCCCATCTCTTCACCATCCAGGCAGCATCGAGGGATGCCAGGAACCCCCTTCCCACGCCAGTGCCTAGGGGCCAGAATGGCTGCAAAACAAGAGTCAGAGAGCGGGAGCTGCATGTGGTGTTAAGTGAATGAGTTGAATGAGTGAATGAGCTCAGTTTCCGCCTCTGGTCTGGAGCCTGACTGCACTTAGCAGCCGCTACTTGCTCCAAACAATGGAGCTGACTGGGATGGCTGCAGGGAAGGGTAGGGAAGACCCTCGCTGGGGGGAGCACTTGATCTGGGAGCTCTTGCTTTAATAAGCAGTCTCCTCCTCTGTCTCCCCTGCCTCTGGAAAACAAGACTCTGGCTGTCACCTGGCGAGCTCAGCTCTGCCAGACAAAGGGCTGCCGCACCAGCATGCATGCCAGGGATAAAGCACGAGGTTGGGAGCGACGGGTCCCAGCTGTGGAGCGAGACCCCAGGCAATGGAACAAAAGGGGAACAAAAGAGGCAGTTTGGAGGAGCAGCTGGGCCCTCCCCCGCCAGAAGGACGCCCCTTGGCCCAAACAATCCAGAGAAACTGCTCGGTTCAACCCCAGACACTCCAAAGAGACAGCTCCCTGCTGAGCCCTGCTTTAGAAATGAGGGGACATTTCGGGGGCTCTGTCATGTGACCCACAGTCACCTACGTCTTTGTGGCCATAGAGGAGATTGCAGGAACCGCTCACTCCAGGTTCTGAGCACCTCTGCATCAAGCAGCCCTTCACACCCACAGTGACGGTATCTCCCAGCAGCCATTTAGCTTGAGGAGGGGGAACGTTCCCTGCAGGCTTACACCTCAATTATTCAGCATCAAAAACAGGACCATAGAGCCCCAGCACTGAGCTTCCTGCTCCAGCCATTAGCCAACACTCGTTCCCATGCTTTCGGTGTTCAATGAGATGCAGCCCTTGAACCTCCCATCAAGTTAGCAGTATTGACCCCAAGATTGCTCTAATGGCCTGGCTTCAGGGGAGGAATCGCGCTCCAGAGAAACACAAGCACTGCCCAAGCAGGAATGAAGGGCAGCTTCTCTGAGGAAGGGAGAGCAGGTCTGCCTGGTCATCTCTGTCCCCAGCCTAGGAAAGGGATGCCTCAACCCAGCAGGGTGGGGATGCACACAAGGCAGTCATGCCCTTGTGAGCAGCTTCCCATGCAGACACCCATTCGCATCTCAGAAAGGGGGAACTGACCTCCACTAGGCAGTCTCCCACCAGCCCAATGAGTAGCTTGGTCCCGTTGTGCTCCCGCACCAGGGCTGCATTCTCCGAGCGGGTCATACAGGTGAAGTCAAACACATCGACATCAGGGCTGCCCCGATGGTTCAGCGCAAACTGCATGTCGGGCAACTGATAGTTGGTGGAGAAGCTGGCAGCCTCCTTGGCATAGCTGAGTAGGGCTTCTTGGTTGACATTCTTTGGAGACAACAGGCTCTCTGTGTCTGGCTTGTCCTAGAGAAATGGGCAGAGGGGAGGGCTCAGTCCTGGTGCTCGTACTCCGAGCTGCAGATTCTGGAGTACTGTATTCATTTGGGGCACCCTATTTTAAGAAGGACAAAGAAAGGTTGGAGAGGTGCAAAGAAGATCGACAAAGATGATACAAGAGTTTGGAACACAAAACACATGAGGAGAGGCTAATGGATTGGGGTATATTCAGCTTGGAGAAAAGAAGCCTAAGGGGGATAGGCTAACTGTCTACAAATATTTGAAAGGCTGCCGTAAAGAAGATGGAGAACAACTGTTCTTTCTCGCTATGGAGGGCTGGACAACAGGCAATGAACACAAGATGCAGAAAGGGAGATTTAGATTGAACCTCAGGGAAAAAATTCTGTCCGGCAATGGAACAAGCCACCTAGAGAAGTGGTGGGTTCTCCGTCTTTGGAGAATGAGAGGACCCAACCCTCACTGTACAGCGCCTCTAAAACCCGCCTTGCCAGCAGCAAAGCACTCTCCAACATCATATTAGACATGAGTGGAGAGCCTGTTCCCTCCCACTGGTCACTTTCAAAATGAGTAGAAGCTCCGCAGGCTGGATTGGGGTTGGGGGTGCTCTAAAAAATGTGCTGAGGAAGGGGAGAGTCCAGATCATAGATCTATGCCATGGTTCCATCCCCCTACCCTTGATGCCTATTCCCATATCCATTCCCTTCCCCTGAGTTCACTCTAATCAGAAAGCAGCCAAAAAACCAACCATCACAGGCTGGATTTGGGCCAAGGTTCCCCATCCCGGTTCTAGAGGATTGGTTCAGCTCTGGCTCAGACAGGAGTGTCTCCTACTGCCCCAACCCAAGTGGTCTCCCATCCTGCTTAGCTTGCAAGTGCTGTCCGGATGCTGCTAGCACAACATAACATGGCTACAGGAATATGCTGGGTGCCTTGGTGATCTCAGCTACTTGTACTAACCCCTCTAACAGGGAGCCCGTCACCTAACCTAGAGGAAGAAGGTTCCTGCCTGACAGAGGAGGTGAACAAAATTCTGGGGAGGGTTTATTTATCATTATTTATGAAGCACTTGCAACCTGCCTGGATGGAGCTAAACAGTCATGATGAGATAGGTCCCTGTCCAGAGGGACTTACAGTCTAGACTTGGTCTAGTCCCCCACTCCACTTACCTGCCGGATGACCCCTTTCTTCAGCAGGCTGTGCTTTTTGGCCGTCATGACAAAGTAGTGAGTGTCATCTTTATAGTAGACAATGTTTTCCAAGTCAATACCTAAGGTTGTTCAAAGAGACAAACAAGCAGTTACAGCCCGCAGAGACATCTGCCTCTCACATGCTTTCAGGATGAGGGACCACTACGTCTTGCCAGCTGGCCTGCTTCACCCTCCCCCCATGGTCACGCTAGGACCTTGATGCACAACCCACTTGCTTCAGGCTTCAATGGGGCTACTCCAGAGTAAGTGGATTGTGGCCTAAGACAATAACCTCCAGATCGCAAGACAAATGGCTTCAGCTAGCCTGGGATCCAGCCTCCACTGCTGGCCAGTAATAGCTGCTTTGAGGCAGTATAAAGCCCTCAGGCCAGGCATCCCTGCTCCCCTTCAGACTGCCAATGGATGGGGGCATACGTCTTATACATTTTTGTCCAGCTTCACTGACTGAAGGGACTGCAGTTCCAGGTGTTTGGTACAGAACTGTGGACCACCCTTGAAAAACCCATGGTCACTGCTGCTCGAGCCAGGCTCAGCCAGAGAGGCTACTGGAGGCATGACTTGATGGAGTGAGAATGGCAGTGGAGGAGGCACTGCTGGCAGGACCTGGCAGTGGGGCTGGTCAGCAAGCACAGCTTTAGAGGCCAAGGGTGTGCCTTCCTCACCCCTTGACCCAAGATCTGCTCCAGGAAGGGGCCTAGTGATGCCCCAGATACCCACCCATGCACTCATTTTCCACAGAGGCAGTCACTCCTACTAGAATTTTATCCTCCATATCAGGTGGCAGTGAGTTCCACAGATCGCTGTGCCCAGTATAAACAATTTCCCCTTCCCACAGGCGTTGGTTTTAACTTCCTCAAGTGCCCCCTTATAGTACACAGATCAGATAAAATGAGAGTCCCCAACTATCCTCTTTTGTGATCTTGTCCTCACCTCCATTCTACTTTGTCCCCAGCCCCAGCACAGAACCAATCCAGCTCCATGGTCTGTGAATGCTCCTGATATTGATACAGTCGCTTCCACTGGAGAGGTAGGGTCAGTGCTTAGTACATCAGTCTAGGACCTGGGAGACCCAGGTTCAATTCCTTGCTCTAGTACAAACTCTACATGAGCTTGGGCATGTCAGTTACTCCATGCCTCAATTTTCCCTCTGTACAATAAGAACATAAGAAGTGCCATACTGGGTCAGACCAATGGTCCATCCAGCCCAGCATCTGTCTCTGACAGTAGCCACTCTTGGTTGTTTCAGAGTAGTACAACAGGCCATAAAGCTATTTATTCCCAGCTCCCGACAGTTAGAGGCTGCATTCCCCAACCAATTTGACCAATAGCCATTTACGGACCTATCCTCGAAGAGTTTACCTAATCCTTTTTTTGAACCCAGTTATGTTACTGTCCTTCACATCTTCTGGCAATGAGTTCCACAAACTAATTGTATAGCGAATTAAAAAGTACTTCCTTTTCTTTATTTTAAATCTGCTGCCAGGTAATTTCATAGTGTTCCCTAGCTGTAAGGTAAATAAAGGGTAAATAACCACTCCCTATTTACTTATTTCACATCACTCATGATTTTGAAACCTTCTGTAGTATCCCCTTTCAGTCGTCTCTTCTCCACTGGGGGCTAATAGCCCTGACCTGCAGGGCTTGTGGAGATAAACCCATTTACAATTGTGTGGTACTCAGATACTATGGTAACAAGGGCCAGATCTGCAGCAAAGAGAGATGCTTGCTTGTTATGGGCTTGCTTTCTTTCTTTCTTTCTTTCTTTCTGCAGGGCACTGACTTGTTTAGGGCAGGCCAAGAGGTGTGAGGCAGGATGCATCATCAAAGGTCAAAGTTCAAGGCTGGAGAGTAGTGCATCCTGACCCGTTTTGTTGTAGAGATTCTGGAAGAACTGCTGGTTGTAGATGCGTGCCACTCCGCTGATCTCGGCCACTTCCACCTCTGCCCTGCTGTGGCGGTTGACAAAGTTGGTGGTGATGCCAATGGCCAGTTTTCCGCGGGTCTCCTTCCGCTTAAAACCTGGGAACAGAGGGAGACACACAGACCCTCCATCAGGCCCACCAGTTTTGCAGGAAAACTGGGGTAGCCCAGGTAAGAGCCAGCATGGGGAGAGGAGGCGAGAGGCACAGGCCACATGGTGCCGGCAAGGAGCAGAACATACCAAGAAGTGCCACTCCCCCATTTGCAAGATAGTAGCTTCCACAGCCCTCCAAGTCAACCCCCATGCACTGGGCCTGTAGCAGGGGACACAGCAAGGGAAGGAGAAGGGTCAAACCAACCCCCCAGCTCCAAACTCCAGGATCATTCCCAAATTTTTTGTTGGTGTGAACCCATTTTGAGACTTAACTATAATCCTGGGAAAACCTTTAGGGTTGCCACTTATGCACATTTTTTAAGGAACACTTATGAAAAATACATGTTGCAGGGCCTGCATTAGTGCCTTAGGCGCAGAGACACGCGTATTAGACGGAGTGTGGTGAGCAGGGTAATCCATAGAGACACTGCTTTTAGGAGGAAGTAGAGCTGCAGGCAGAGTCAGTTCTGGGCTGAGAGCATTAAAACCACCTCCCCGGTTACGCGATAGGCATTCCTGGGAGCCCCACACAGTCACGGGCCTGTAGATGGGCAGAGTAGGGTAACTTACCAGAGGCAGCTATTTGGTACTGCGGCATCTCAAGGGCTCTTCCCCTCCCCCTCCCCCTGGCTCTTCCTTCCTTGCCCAAGTGCCACCGAAGACCAAGTTTCTGGCCTCACACCCGCAAGCCCTGCTGGGCTTGAGCAGAACAACACTGGGCCCCACCCTAGCCTGATGCAGCCAAGCTTTGGAGCTTGCACTCAATGGGATTGTGCGGTCCCGTCCCATCATGGAGTGTTAATAAACATGACAGGAGCCTGGTTCACCCGCTACAGCCCGTCTGGGCCAGTGCCTCACCCCGTGCGTCTGTTTCCAGGCCGCCAAATGTGGGCCAAGTACAGACCCCTGCGGGGTAGGTGGCTGGTTTGGAAATGGGCCAGAAGGAACCAGGCCCATAGTCCAGGCACAAGGGCTGCCCAGAGGTGGGCCATAGTGAGCCAAACTGGGTGGATGCATCTGTTTCTGGGCCAGCCCAGCATGGCGGGGCCATCCAGCCACATATCACTCCCCATCTCCACCCCTCTCCCCGTCTGGTCAGGTTGGGGAAATATTTATTCCGTTCCCCGACCTGTCCTGGCCAAGGGCAGCTCCTCCTCCTCGGGATGCTTTCATTTTCATCCATGATGTCACAATGTTCCAGGAGGGGAGGGGCTGCACCAGATAACAGGCAGGGCTGTGTCAGAAAAGGGGAAGGGCTAAGGCACCACCCTATGGAGTGTGGCAACATCACAGCACTTTACAAGGGGTGGGGCCTCCTACAGTGGAGTGTCCAACCTGAGCAGCTTATAAGGGCCACAGGCCAGAAACATCTTTCAATAGGGAGATGAGCACCTGATTCTCATAGGCCAATGCCAGGGGTCGACTCCAAAGTAAGTGCAGGGATGTTTCTATTGCAAGAGGCTTCATGTAAAGACCTACACAAGAGTAGGACTAACCATAACAAAGCTACAGAGGAACCAGCCTCCTCTCCCACAGCCCCAAGCCAGCAGGGGAAGGGAGCCTATTGGTTGCAGGGTGTAAGCGAACACTTACCTTCTGGCACAAATTTCCCCCCTCCTGCAGAGATGAGGACATCAAACTCATACTGGCTCATGGGGGAGGAGCTGGGATGCAGCAGGGCCTGCCAGCCACCACCTGCTGGGGAAGAGACAGTGGCAGAGTGAGACTAAAAACAGGCCATTCATATCTGTTTGGGAGGTGGGAGCAGAGTCTTGTGGTTAGACAGCTCAGTAACAAGGCATCCAATCCCAGCTGTACCACCAATCTTTTGTGTGATGTTGGCAAAGCCCAGCTCCTCATGCCATTAAGAGTACTGCCCTCTGTCACTTGGGATGCTAGAAAGCTGAGCTCTCTTACTCATTATTTACAAGAAAAGAAAGCCTGGTTGCTGCTCAGAACCAGGCACGGTAAGAGAGTGTTAGTTCCCTGCAGAGACCTTAGACTTGGCCAGCAGCAGTGTCAAGCAGCCCCCAAGCTATCTCAGCACCCCCAGAAGGCAACTCAGGGCCCCTGTATAATTAAGGGGCAACATTATTCTAAGCAAAATGCCAGGAGCTAGAGAAGGTAGAGGCCTGTGACCTGAGCCAAGCCCAACAGAACCCAACTGGTCCCACTGGGCCCAAGACTGGCTCATTGTTTTCCAAGCTGCTCAGCAGGGTGGCCAGATATGCAAATATTTACAGGACACTTATGGGAAATACAGGTTGGAGGGCTGCATTGGCTCCAATGCATTGGCCTCAAGCCCAAGCAGGCTCTAAGAGAGGGTTCCTACTATTCCATAAGGGAACTCTGAGCACACTGTACATCCCCAGTCAAGTCTATGCACAATGGGGTGCTTCTTCATGTCCCAGCAAGCTCCACGGGCAGTCAGAGAGACGAGTGATATCAGTCATTGCCTGCTGCACTTGCACACCACCAGCTCTCTACTGGTTTCCTTACCGTGTTTGCTCCGCTTCACTGCAGGGGGAAGAAGCCCCTTAAACGCTACACTGATGTGAATCTCCACCCCTAAAAGCAAGGCAACTTTCAGGAGGATCAGCTGCAACTGACGGATACCTGCAGAGACAGACAGGAATGGGAAGAGGCAAGTTTCACAATCTGCAGAGAATAGTAGCAGAGCAAATCCCATCTAGAGAGTCTCTGTGGGTCCATCCTCCAGCCAGTACTTGCCCTCCGAGGCACCGGACCCAACATCATGTTCTGCTCTCTACATCACCCGTGCTCCATCCTCCCTGGCCTGGCCCTAAACGTCCAGCCCCCAAGGTCTTGCCTCCACCCAACCCTGAGCCACAGGATGCTCTAGTCACCAGTCCTCACCCACAGCCCCAATGGCCTGGCCCCCACTCCGCTCCAATTAGAGGGTGAGCAGGCCACCAGTCCCAGCCAACTCCCTTGCCATGGCCCTGTGCGACCCTGTGTCCAGCAGCCCCCTCCCCACTCACTGATGTGATCCAAGGAGCCTGTGCAGAAGCGGCCGTAGAATTTCTTGGCCCCCAACGCCCGCAGGTCCTGGATGGTGAAGGGCCAGAGGTGCAGCACATTGTTCCGGGAGAAGGAGTCTCTTTTCTCCACCAGCACCACGCGGGCTCCCAGGAAGGCCAGTTCAATGGCTGTGCGGAGGCCACAGGGACCCGCCCCAACGATGAGGCACTGAAACCAGCAGACACAAAGCTGTTTCAACCAGGGCAGCATCCCTTTTAAGTGCGGACTCTTATAAAACTAAATGGCTTACTAAGGTTGAGGCCCATCTCCAGACTCTTGGCTTTTCACGGGATTATTTATTTTTATTAAATTACTAGAAGGCACTTCATGAAATGACAATGAGATGGCAGGATGTAGATTCAACCCATTTAAGTGCTTATTTATCCTGGGCCCCTCCAATGGATGCTATGGCTGTGTATTTTGCCTCATCTATTCCAGCAAGAGGAAAGTGGCTGCTTATGTCTGCGAGACTAAATGCCTTGCCTTCTAGGATTCTAGATGGGCGGTACAATTTGATCCCTTTCTCGCAAAGAGTATGTCCTTTCTATCATCTGGAGGCCGAGACTACGGCCCACATTATTTGTGCTTGTCACCTGTACGATGACTTAAGGCTTTAACTTCCTTGGTGAGTTTTTTGCTAGCTTTCCGGGGCGAACACAGACCATGCTGGTCGAATACCTCTTACTAGTAAGAGAGTGGAGGAGTTAACCCAGGTTGCCAAGTTTCTGGCCCAGGCGTTTGCCCGAAGGCAATAATTTTTGGACTTTAAGTTGTCACAGATCTCGTAATCAGTTTCCTTTTGCGTTAACATGAGTTTTAGAAGTATATTTATATGTTTATATGTTTTTGTATGTTTGTGTTGGCTATGACAATTGTTACGCCTAATAAAGTTGAATTGATTGACCAGGGCAGCATGTGGCCACGTCCCACTGGTACTTGGGCAACGAGCTCCCTCTTTTAGCTTGGGGGCAGCTCTAGGGAGAGTGGGCTGCAGTGTGGAAGGGCAGGGTACAAGGTAACCTGGGCAGCTGCTTGCCAAACCATGTGATCACATGAACAGGCTAGTCCCCCACCCCAGGCAGTGCTTAATTTGTAAAGAAAAGAGGTACTGGGGCTCAAACCTGCATATCACGTCCCAGCCTTTAACCCCAGAAACGTTGGGGGGGGGCATTCAAAGGGGTCAGTGGAGCTGCCCTGCCAGTCCCCACAACTCCCCCATGTTCCCACCACTATTTTGCCAGCCCTTCCTCAGGACTGGATTAAGTCTGATGGGGCCTGGGGCTGCTGCTACCAGCAATCAGCTCTTTGGTGGGAAAACACTCCCTGCCAGGCAGCTGATGAGAAGCAGCAACAGCCTCCTCTTCCCGGTCCATCCAGGGGTGATATCCAGCTGGTTCACTTCAGTTTAGGTGAACCACTTGTTAAAATGCAACTGGTCCACTCAAACCAGTTCACAAAATCCTAAAAAAAAAACTTGTGTGTGCCACCACCACCACGGTGGAGAAAGCCACCCAAGGGACTTTCCCACTCCAGAAGTGGGAGAGGAGCTCTGCTCCACCACTGCTGTAGCCCATTCGTCTCCTCTGTTCCTGTATGGGTTCCCTGGCCAGTTCTCTCTCAGCAGCAGCTTCCCCACTTCTGGGATGGAAAAGGAGCTACGCCACCACAGAGTCTGAGTAGGGAGATGCCACCTCTGGGAGGAAGCTGGCTGGGGGCCCAGAAGCAGGGGGAAGATGCCATCAGAGGCAAGCAAGGGAACTAACCTCCTCCTCGCTGGCGTTCCCCGCTCCCACTTTTCTTCCCTTATCTCTGTTCAAAACTCTGCTGCCAGGATCATCTACCTAGCCCGTCGCTTTGACCACGTGCAGCCTCTCCTCTCCTCTTCTCCACTGGCTCCCTCTTCCTGAGCAAATTCTGCACAAGCTCCTCATCTTTACCTACAAAGCCCTTCACAACCTCGCTTCCCCCCCCACCTCTCTGCCCTGATCTCCCTCCAAACTCCTACTCAAGCATGCCGCTCCTCTTCCATCCCCTCCCTCACCC
>QEPC01012575.1:908679-919718 GCA_003113815.1 Sphenodon punctatus | reverse complement strand
ATGACATCTGTGGGGGTTTTCATGTGTGACTTTTGTTGTTGTTTTGCTGAAAAATCATCTTCGCTTTAATATTAGGAATTCCAAACCGAATAGTAAAACCCAGGAGGAACACGATGAACTGCTATACTTTGATAGTCTACTACAAAAAAGGCTAATTAAGGAAAATTAATACATTTCCCGGATGACATCCAGCAGCGAGGATGTCCCCCAAAAGCAGTGGAAGTCACAGTGAGCACTGAGACACCTCTCTGGGAACACTATGCTGCTACGGCGACAAACCTTATAGATGGGCAGGTGTTCTTACCCACGGTGCTCCGCCCATCAAACCCCCTCACTCCCTTCCCAGTATTCCACCCCACCATGAGACAGTCACAGTGAACTATAGAAAGAAGAAGCCCCCCCGCCAGCTGTTTCTTTCTTATAGGTTACTAGGACTCTGGGAGGCAGTCCAATGTGAGCAAGTACTTGCTCAAGTGTGGCACACAGCCAGTCCTAGGCAGCCCAGCTCTTTAAACTTCATAAAGCATTTGGTGTGTGATCTTCAGATTTCATGGACACCTGTACCGAAGCCATAGATCCTGAGAACGTCATGGTGATCATTATCATGCTCTAGGCGTTCATGACCATTGCTCAGCAGAACCTGCAAGCAATCCAGCAGATCCAAGCCACCTGCTGTCATTGGCTTGATGAGATTTCTAGGCACAAATAGGCACTCACTCAAGCTGTGGCTGAGGTAGTGAGGTGCAACACAATATGGAGGCAGTTCCTGCTTTGGCTTGGCAGTTTCTTGCTTCAGTAACAACGGCCCGTGATGGCGAGGACTGAAGCCCTGTATGAGGAGCTGATGTGGTGCTGAGAGCGACCTGTCAGGAGATGCAACTTCAGTCACCAATGCCCTGCATGTTGCTGTACCCACAAGAAGGCTGGTCTGGGTGAAAGAAAAAAGCGCAGACTGATGGGAGAACTTGTTGTCCTCGTGAGGAGAAGCTGAGTGGACCCCCAATTTCAGGATGCCCCATTGCCACCTTTTGCAGATAGTTGTGATCCTCAAGCCTGAGCTGGACCAAGAGAACACGGTGATGTGGTCACCCATTCCAGCGGAGAAGTGCATGACCATCGCCGTATGGAAGCTCACCATTCCAGACTCCTGCATCTCTGTTGCCCAGCAATTTGGCGTTGGAACTTCCATCGTGGGCACCATCATCGTTGAGGTTTGCACCATGATTGTGGCAGTGCAACTGGACCAGGTGGTGCAGTTGGTTGACCCTGCAGAGGCAATGGGGGGCTTTTGGAAGAAGGGGTTCCTGAACTGTATCAGGGCAATCTATGGGAGCCATATTGCCATCACCTGTCCACCTTATAGCAAAGACTTAAACCACAAGGGGTTCTTCTCCGTTGTTCTCCAGGCCATAGCAGACCACCATGCATGGTTCATGGATGTGCTGGGCAGATGGTCCAGGAGGAACCATAGACGCCCACATCTTCTGCCAGTCCCCCTTCTTAGGCTGCATGTACACTGGGGACTTTGTACCCAATACTGAAACCTGCATTGAGGGGGACAGGGTGCTCATGCAGCCTGTTGTTCTGGGGGACCCTGCCTACCCACTGAAGCCCTGACTTATAAAGGCCTACAGCACTGCCCACACCCCAGAGTAAAGGTACTTCAACAGGCAGCTCAGCACCACCTGTTCTGTTGTGGAGACGGCTTTGGGCTTCTGAAGCAGCGCTGGGGAGCAACTTCATCCAGGATCGATTTCCAGCTGGAGACTGCTCCCCTGCTAACCATTGCCACCTGTATTCTCCACAACATCTGTGAGACTGGTGGGGCCATGTTGGAGAACTCCTCCCCCTTTGCTCCAGCAGTCAGTTCCAGGACCAGCTGAACAGAGTGGAGCAACTCACAGTTGGAGAAATCTGGGACACCTTGTATCGTTACATCAACTGCAAAGCTCCCACAAACCCATGACTACTTAGTGTCTCTTTAAAACTAATGATCCTTTCAAACAACTTAGTTTAATAAACCCATTTTAAAATGTTTAATAAAAAATTGTTCAATAAAGTCTTTCAAAATGTTTCCAGTGTATCAGTGTGTTTCCTCTGGCCCATCCAGCCTCCCCCCACTCCCATGCTATTGCCCATCCTTTCATTTCCTTGTGCGTTCCCTATTGACATTCATAGGTGAGCCAGCTGCAGCCCTGAAGCTCTGCATTTTCCTACTGGCATTCACAGGCTAGCCAGATCTGCAAATAGCAATAGGAAGCGCAGAGGCACAGGCGTGCTGTCGGCTACTATGCCCCCCCTCCCCCGTCTTCAAGTGCTTCCAGCCCCTAAAGTGGTGTATCGCTATGCCATACTGCCATTCTACGTGGTCCCGCACTTCTTTCCCCCCCTTCCCTGTACCTCTTCCCACCCACGCCCCCAAAGCAGCTTATTGTTATGCCATACCGCCATTTTCCATCCCTGCACCCCCTCATCCAACCACCCCCTTCCCATTCTACCCCCAGCCCCCAAAGCAGCTTATCACTATGCCATATTGCCATTCTCCACTGCTCTCGCTCCCCCAAATGCAGAATAAGCACGGAAATCACAGATTTTGAAAAATAACTTTATTTAACAATTATATTAACTATGTTAACTTTAACCTTTTTACTCTTTACTGAATTGTAATTAACTTTGAATTACTTAAAGTTTATTTCTTTTTCTGCCGGCCGAGGGCACTCTCTTGGGTGGTGACAGGAATGCCAGGGGTACATTTTCCCCATTCTTCTCCTTCTCCCACGATCCAGCAATGGAGATTGCGGGGAAGTGCTCGCTAGCTGTGTGCTGCTCGTGGTGGGCCTGGCGGTGGGGGGAGGCATGTCTGACCCACATGGTGTTCAGCGGCAAGAGCACAGGGTGGAGAGGACTCCGGTGCTTTGGCCTGGGGGTACATTCCCAGGGAAACCAGGGTGGGTGTGAACTGTGGTTGGCATAGGGCACCTGACCCTGGGTAACAATTCCTACGGTTACAGCAGATACATGCTTGAGCAGGGAGGTCTGAATATGAAGACTGGGACAGACTGTTTTGTGTCTGTATCAGCAGTTCTACCATATCCTTGCTCACCTTCTCAAACATGCTGTCTGACCGCTTAAACTGCTGCCAGAAGCGGGCCCTGTGCCTGTCCTCCCACCGGTGGTCCAGGCAGGCCTTGGCTGCGAAATCTTTGTGTTCTGCATCATTCTGCGGCAGAAGCTGCCTTTGATTCCTGGCCATATCCTGAACTGCATCTCGGATTTCATCTGCCTGTCACATTGGGTGAAAACAGACATGACGCTAACCACCCTTGGTGGTTATTTATGCATGTTACAGGGCTGCATAGGGCACCAATACAGCCCTGCAACATGCGTAAGTAACTACCAAGGGTGGTTAAAGGGTGGTTAGTGTCATGTCTGTTTTCACCCATGGTCTCCTCAAGCAGCTTCTGGGCCAAATCCTCCCTGTGCTGTTGGTTGCAAACCCGCGTATCCTGGTTGCACTGGGCATTTGTTCTTTGTGGTTCTGTCCACGCCCATTGTGGTGACAGACCTATAGCAAGACAACAAGGAAAGCCATTAGTTCAGACCATCCCATTCCCGCCTTCTTGCCCCGGTGTTTTAGTCCTACCCTCAAGCACAAGTGCTTCCAACCCCCGGCCCCCAAAGCAGCTTATCACCATTCTCCATGCCCTGCCTCCCCACTCCAGTGTTTCAGCCCACCCACCCACCCTTCCCATCCAATGTAACAGTTGCACTTCCCACCCAAAGGGAAGTGGGAATAAATGCCCAGCCTAGGTTGCTGTTGGGGCGGTTGCTGCAGCGGGATCAGAGCAGTACGCGGTTCTCCTCCCATGATCATTGTAGAAGAGTGGTAAACATACCAAAATCAAGGATTGCCATTCACACCCTTGCACCTTGCCTCTTCCACCTGCTATTTTGGCTTCCACTCACCCACCCCTACCAGCCCGCTGTCCACCATGCTGGACAACCGCTCCGGATAGTGGTACGCCAGTGAAATCTCTTACATTGGTGGGACACTGTCAGTATGCAATTCACTGTCCCACCAATGAATAACTAATTCTATCGTAGTCTATTATAATCCCTAGGGGACTGTAAATGCTCTCCTCTCTTAATTCAGAGAACAAACATTTCTCACAGACTCCAAAATAGGAATTTTCTTTAGAAATATTAAAAAATAAATAAATTAGGCTCTCCAAAATAGCAACCTTAAGACCCAGCAGACTTGAACATGCCTGTCTCATGCAGACTTGAACATGCTGGGCAGTTGCTGCAGTAGAATCTCCAGGACACACATTTCTCCTCCCAATAGGGTTACCATACCTACCCTTTAAAAGAGAACATTTATGAAAAATACATAATAATCTTTACACAGCACCCCCCTGTCATGGCACTTGGAGCGCTTTCAACGTAACTAACACAACTTTTTAATCCTCACAACAACCCTGTGAGGTAGTTTAGGCTGAGAGAATAATGTGACTGGCCCAAGGTCACTCAGTGAGTTTCTGGCTAAGGCAAGCCTAGAACCAGGGTCCACCCTTACCTCCTGGTCCACATAGTGAGCATTTAGTCATTACACCACATTGGTTCTCATACTGCATGTCTGCACTGGAACCAATGGAGCCCTACACCATGTATTTTTCATAAGAGTCCTCTTTTAAAGGGGAGGTATGGTAAACCTACCTCCCACTATCACCACCCGCCATGGTTTCTTTCCCTCCCTCTCAAGCCCGGCATCCCATCATGGTGCCCCACGTCCCTTCCCGCCCAAACTAATGGCCACCCTTCCCAGCTAGAGGGAAGTGGGAATGAGCACCTGGCCTAGGTTGCTGCTGGGCAGTTGCTGCAGTGGGTTCTCTGAGGCACACAGTTCTCCTCCTGTGATCACTGCCTGCCATGGTTTCTTTCCTCCCATCCCATAGCTATGTCTTGGGGAGCCCCCGTGCTCTCCTGGCCACCTGTGAACACAGTAAAGAAAAAAACAAACACATAATTAGATATCAATAAATGGAAGACTTCATCATGAAGTAGTGTAAATGCAGCCCCCACCCCACCCACCCCCAAATGAGTTCATTTACCATTAACTGTGGAAGTTGCTCCGGAGAAGACAATAGGTTCTGAAGAGCAAGTGTTGGGCACGTGCTACAAACCTGGATGTGACGGGACAATGCATGGTTGAATTTTGATGTGCATTGGCCTTTTAAGGCACCAGTGAGAGAGAGAGCAGAGAGGAGCAGGAAGCAGTCACTCCTTGGAACGTTCTAGGCTTTTTACCCCCAATTCTATGGCGCTGGCAGACCTGTACACATGCAAGAGATACGCAACCTAATTGACGGGACATGGACATGTAGGCATACATTCCAAGACCCCGCCGTGAGTGGAGGCTGCGTGTCCAGTGTGTGGTGGCCACATGGGTGGTGGGGGTGAAAACCTAATTAAATACACAGGTGAACACCCACATGGTGCGTGCTATCATCTCATTTGTTAACATCCAAGGAAGCCTCACCCCCCTTTCTGCAGATGAATGGGTCTTTCATCTCTTCTGGGAACAAGGACAACTCTAGAAGTTACAGGATTTTTACAACAATGTATTTTATTCTCAGTCCCAGTTGTTCTCAGTCAAAGGCAGAGCAGGAGGCCAGGAGGAGTGAGACTGGAGTGGGCACAGCACTATGCAATGGTGCTGACCCAGGACAAAGGCAGTCATTAGTTCTCCATTTTGTGGGAGGAAAAACAGACAGAGACTTAAAGTGACTTGCTCCACGCCTAGAGGGGAATCGGTGGCAAAGGTGGGGTCCCCATTTCTCAGCCAACCTCATTTGCTGGTCTGTCCATTAGTGTCTCTGTGTGTAACACTAGCCACTGTTCCAGCCATCAAACATGGGGGTAAGTGTTACATTTGTTCAAGCAAACCCGGGAGCTAGTTAATGAGGGAACACAGGTTTGTGGGGGTAGCTGCCCTGAACAAATCCAGAGAACCCAGCAGGAGATCCACAGAGCAGCTAAAAACAGGACACAAAATGAATGCCTGTTTTCAGCAGTCCAGCCACCCCAGCTGGGCTTTCCCCTGTCAATTTCACCAGGATGACTTTCTGACTTCACCTATTTATGCTGCCACCTGACAGGCTCCCCCTGTTGGTGCCAATCCATAAGGTGACAGCAGAAACAGAACAGCATGAACATTTGTGGATGCTGCTCCACCATGGGTTGGCATTGTACCATGAGGTCAATTTTCCCTGGGGTTAATGCAACAAGTAGAACCATCCTATGCTAGGTACTTGTTTGGCTCCCATGACTGCAATATCCGAGCACCTCTCAACCTTTAAACCCTTTTTCCCCACTACTCCCCACCCCGTCAAGCAGAAAAATTACATTAAAGGTGGAGAACTAAGGCCCAGAAAGACCAAGGCCACAATCAACAAACTACTTACTCCAGAGTACTCCCACTGAAGCCTGGGCTTTAATGGAAGTACTCTGGAGTAAGCAATTTGTCCATTGCAGCTTAAGTGATTTTCCTAAGCCAGACTATATGGGACAGGGAGCTGTACCCAAGTGTTCCAAGGCCAGGGCTAATGCCCCAACCCCATGGCCAGATTTCCCCTCTGTGTCATCTCCCATTCCAGAGAGCCTGCAAGATGGCCTGCTGATCACAAAGGGAGGCTTGTCTCTCAGATACAAATGGTCTTTCCCCACACATAAGCACTAGCACAGTCATTGTGTGGTGAGTTAATACAATGTGGTGAGACTTCCTAGAACATAGTTGTGCAAACTGTAAAGCAGGAAGTTCTTTACCAAACTCCTCCAGACAACTTTAACCCCAGAGTGATGAACAGCTGAAACCTGTGACTGTCACTGTTGCACCCAAAAAGTCACTGCAGGGCCCTGTGTATTCTGCAATTCCTCCCCACCCCAAAAAATCTGCAATTAGGAAACCCCAAATTTCTTGAGCAGAAAATCCAGATTCTGCAAACAGAATAAATTATGTAAATTAACCAAATCCTACAAGTTATGCAAATGAATTTCCCAGCATGCCAGTGCATCAATTTTGAACATCTCATATGTTAAAAAATCTCACAAAATACAAGGATCTATCAGCAGGGAATAGGAAGGCAAGTGTCTTCTTTCCCCTGAGTGTCTGTGAGCAGCTCCTCTTCAGCAGTTGGGGCACAAGACCTCATCACCCCAGAAAATATACCAGCAGCTCACAATGCCAGCACTCCATTGGCTAACTCACAGTAACAGTATCTAATTGGCTTGCTTGTAATGCTCCCCACTCAGACTGCAATTCTGCATTGCAAGAGGCAATTTCTGCAACAATTTGGCAAAATGCAAAATTCCATGAAAATGGCTGTGATTGCAGCATTGCTGAATTCACGGGGCCCACATACCCCTCTGCCCCACTCTCGGAGCCAGCTGCCTGCCACACGTTTCCCCAGCATGGCACCTTCCCAGATCTGGCCAGGGCTGCCCTTATCCAGGACAAATGCTCCTATGGTCGGCAGCTATAGCAAAACTGCAGACTCAGCACTGGAAACACAAATCCCTGACCACTTGAGGTGAAGGACCAATCTTCAAACAAGCAAAAAGACCATTACAGCTACTGGGTCCATCCTCAGGGTGGATGAATGGGAGATGAATGGGGAGAGCAAGCAGCGCATATTAGCAGAGCATGTCCTTCCCCCTTGCTGTTAGGTTGGACCCTTCTCTGGTTATCCCATCCCTCCTCTGCCCTCTTACCTTCGTGTTGGCACATGCCCTCCCCTGGTCATAGTCACTGTGCCCAGCCTTCTTGTCTAGTTTGCTCCACAGGGCCTTGGCACTCCAGTAGTTGAGGCAGGACTTGAGCTTCTGGTAGAAGTGCAGTTGGCCTGTCTGCTCCAGGCCCAGGTGACTGCACAGTGCCTGGAAGCTGGTCAGTACTTCCTGACACTGGCTGGCATGGAGGAAGGTTTCAAAAAGGGAATGAGCCAGGTTGCCCTGCTGCCCATCCTGTGGGTTCATCCTGGGGGCTCAGGGACAAGAGAAGAGCCTGGGAAAGAGAGAAAGCAGTACAGATTGAACACAGGCTCTGCAGGGAATCCAGATCTGGGTAGAACCAGTAACTTACACTCAGTTACCAACCCAGAGAAGGCGATCAGGACCACGGAACAGCTGTAGCATGGTGCCAAACCAGGCTACCCAGTCCTGCATCCTGTCTCGGGTGGTAGCTGCAGAAAAAAACATCACCCCCCTCAGCTCCAAGTCTGTTACGCACATAAGTCAGTGGCTCTCAAACATTTAAAACTATACTCCCCCTCCTCATCAGTGGCATAGCTATCATGCCTCAAGGAAGCTCAGTTGAGGCCAGGCCCTGCACTTTGGGGGGAGGGGGAGGCTTTCCAAGTAGCCGGAGTGCTTCTAGGAAATGTTCAGAGTAGGTGGAGGAGAGAGTGGGAACAAGGCCAGCATTCTACCCTCAACCCCTACCCACCCTGAATATTTCCTAGTGATGCTCAGGTCACTTAAGAAGAGACCTGCCAGGAAGGAAATTTTCAGAATGAGCAGGGTTGGGATGCTGTCTCCATCCCACTCACTTTAAAATCCCTGGTGAGGTTGCTGCTGCTCTGGGAGATGAAGTGGCAGCGGCATTTTCAGGTGTGAGGCCAAGGCTGTCTGGGAGCCCCATTGCAAGGGCTGCCACTGCTTGGGGCAACTGCCCAGAAGCCCTGATGCAGGCTGTCTGCTCCTGAGGTTCATGGCACTGACCTGCAGTGGAGCCCGTGGCCAATAGTCCCAGTGGTGATAGCAGCTTTCCCACCCAGAGTGGCAGCTTGTCTCCCAGTGAGCTCCCAGCCAACCCACCAACACTGGCCTGCAGCAGGGCTCCTGGCTGGGGCCCCTCTACAGCAGCAGCACCCTAAAGGGAGACTCTTGCCCCACCAAAGTAAGTCAGACCCTCCACTCTGGAGACCCCTCCCTCTTGCTCTTAGGGAGGCCACAAACGAAGCCTAAGCGCAGCCCCTGCACAGTGTTGCTACACCCATAGTTCCCCTTGTTTGTGGGAATTGAAACCCCTCCCCCAACCACCCTCACCCACATCTCGCTCACTCTCCCCTTCCCATCCTCTTGTTGCTACCCCATGATTTTGGAAATTCCCCCAAGCTCAGACAGAGTGGAGCTAGGTGTTTGCCAGTTGTGCCCTTTCTCATGCTCGGGGACTGCTCATAAACATCCACACGCCATTGAATTTCTGTGTACCCTGAATTCTCATCTAAGGCCATGTGCTGATGAACAGTTAGTTCAACGTAGTTGAGTCTTACTTCTGTTTTACTCCTGAAGCTTTCACATGAACAGAGCACTAATCTGATGTTATTTATGAGTAAAAAGAGAATTATATACCTTTGGCTTGTATTTTAAAGTAACTGTTTTTGTGAACATTTATCTGTATGAGGGTAGTGACTGTGGTTCAGTGATCATTACATCTGAGCAAGGTGGGAAACCGATGCAGTACTACTTCAGTTTACATTTTTTTATCTGAATGCTACTGAAGTGGAGTAGTTACTTCAATTTCTTTAATTCATAGTAGTTACTTCTGTTTTCCTCTGTTGGTCAGAACGTGGCCTAAGGCACTGGGAGCTCCAGAGCTCCAGGCACTTTGGAAATCAGACGTCTAAATGTGGGTTGAGTTTCCTCACTTTAGGCTGGGAACACTAATTCCACCAATCGTTCTGACATCAGAGATAAAAGTCAACCTAGCCTCAGTGATGGATGACTTCCTTTCTGCAATAAGCACCTGAAACAAGCAAAGTGGAACTAGGGAGTTTCACAACTAGTCCCTGGGGCATCAGCTAAGTCCCTCGCTTTTTCTTCCTCTTTCTTGCTCTTCCAGTTTGGGGAGGGCAGCAGGGTTTCAGTACCAGAGAAGGACTCTTAACTGCAGCCTTCTCAGTTTGAGCTGAGACCAGCTGCAGCTTCTGGATCCCAGCACTGCTACGAGATTGGGGTTGAAGATATTGTGTACATGGGGCCTTTACAGACAAGTACAGGAGGAGAGCAGAGCTCTGACCTAAGCAGCCAGCAGTATAAATACTAAGGGAAGGTTTAGGCACAGATCATGCTCCTTCAAAGAACAGCTGGTGCAGGAAGCTGCTTTCCATGAGCAGGCACAGAGATCAGCACAAACAATGGATGGCAGCGCAGGTCAGGAAGCTGAAGGAAGGCTGTGGTTGCCATCAGAGAAGTCCCTGCCTCTGAGTGGCCCCATTGTGATGCCCAGAGGCTGTCACTACAGGCCTCCTAACATTGGCATCAAGGGTGGAGCTATAATAGGTGCAACTTGCGTGTGGTGTAGCTGCACCAGGGCCCAAGAGCCTGCAGGGACCACACCCAGGTGGGATGTGAGCATAGGCAAGCAGGTGATTAGCATCCACTGAAGACTTGCTAAGTGCCTCAGAGGGCCCATTCCAACCTACTACGCCTCTGGCTGGCATAGGGATGCCATATATGCAAAGTTTTAGAGGGCACTTATGAGGAATACAGGTTGCAGGGCATACATTTATTTCAGTCATTTCTATCCCACCCTTCTCGCACAAGGCAACTCAAGGCGGCTCACAATAAAATCAGAATACAAAAATAAACAACAGTAGAAAATAATACATAAATAACAACACTAAAACAAAGCATAAAAATTCATAGCATTAAAATTCACAGTGGTTTGACCAGAAACCACAATTTAATACCCCAACCCATCTCATCCCCCTCCCCCTCCAAATGCCTGGCAGAAGAGTCAGGTCTTACAACTTTGCTGGAAGGCAAGGAGATTCAGGCTGAGGCAGATCTCCGCAGGGCGGTGAGGTGATCTTTCAGATAAGCAGGACCCAGACAGTGTAGGGCTTTATATGTTAAAACCCTAGGCTGACATCACCAGTTTGTGCCAACTGTCACAAATGTCACCATTTTATGTTCTTTCCCAGGGCCTCTAGTGCTGAAATTGGGAAACCCTCACCCTACATTATGAACAAAAAGAC
>QEPC01012575.1:895582-908490 GCA_003113815.1 Sphenodon punctatus | reverse complement strand
GGGTCTTGAGGAGGGATTTGAAGGAGCGGAGGGAGGAGGCGAGGCGGATGTCGGCAGGGAGGGAGTTCCAGGCATGCGGGGCAGCGAGGGAGAAGGGACGAAGGCGGTTGGGCGAGCAGGAGAAGCGAGGGAGAGCGAGGGAGGGGTGTTTAAAAACACAACTGCAGGGTGTGCTCTCAAGGCTCAGAAAACAAATGTCAAATAAGGCAGCACCATCTCATGGAGGAAAGGTCCATCAAGCGCTCAGAGGTACTGGCCATTGGTGGAGACAGGATACTGGGTTAGATGGGGCTAAGGATTTATGCCCTGATCTAAGCAACTGGCAGTACAAATGCTAAGGAAAGATTTAGCTAGGGTTAGGGTTTAGACTTAAAAATAGTACATCTCATGATTTTTAGGTCACCTTCTGATTTCTGAACATGCATGGTTGGTCACTGTCCACTGACATCAGTGGGAGTTTTGTCATGGGTTTCAGTAGGATCAGGAATCGTTCCTCTCTGGTCAGAGCCACAAGCTCCAGACAGTGGCATGAAAGAGTCATGCACCCGCCTACCTCCTGTGTTGGGCAAGTGCCAAGATCTTTACCGTAGGCAAGATACAAAACAGGAAGCATGCCAACTATACATTCCAAGTAATGCCTTCTAAACTATACAATGCATTCCTTGGCATGATGCATTCCTTGGCAGCAACTGACTTGCAAATTAGACTTGATGAAACTGACAGGATAGGTGAGTAAGAGCAAGAGGATGCAGGAGACTCCCCCTCTAAAGAAAAAATCCCAAAGGGCATTTCCACTACTTTTCCTCCTTTTCCTTAAGCTGATGGGAGTAAATGCGCTCTCATCTTTAAGATAATTATTAAACATTTGAATTACATTAGAGCTCGAAGGCCACAGTCAGGGATTCTTTGCATAGCCCAAAGGGCAGTGCTTGTGTGAATGTTCCACAAAGGGGTAAACAGATTATGCCCCCACTATTCTACACCACTGGGCTAAGTACCTCAAAGTACCTGATGAATGACTGTCTTGCCTCCACAGACCTTGCTCTCCAAAATATTGCTGCCTCTGGAGTAGAAAGAACACAGCACCTGCTTAACAGCACACTAACACAACACAGAAATTTGGGAGGGGAAGAATTTGGCATCTAATGCAGGTGTTGGGAACCTGCAGCCCATGGGTCAAATCTGGCCTACAGAAATTTCTAATTTGGCCCTTTTTTAGCTCTTGGATCTGGCCCATGAATCCAGACTCTCCCCACAAGCATTAAAAGAATTAACTCAGGGAAAGAGAGCAGAGATGAAGGCATCGTCCACTCAGGGAGAGGGGATGATGGACCTGATCCATGGCACAGATACATGTTCAGGGCCCTTCTCTTCCTTCTCCCTTTCTAAGTACATCTCTTAAACACCCCAAGCTCCTATGGACCCACAAAGCTTGTACTAATTTTCACAGTAGTCTGTGGGAGGGGAAGGTTCTTCACACTGATCTAATGGAGCCACCATATTTATGGGGGGTTTTAAAGCACACAATCACCTTCCAACCCCAGACTAATGAGGTGCATTATTTCAGTCTATTAGGAATAAATCATTAGTGAGTGAGGCTCATCCGAGGCAAGGCCCTCTATAAATGCACTAAGAAGTCATCAACTACCCACTTGCCTCACAACAACTTTACAGAGAACCTTTTCCAGTGACAAAGGCATATAAAATAAACCATGGAACATCCAAGCATGTTAACCCACCTACACGCACTGGATGCTTTCAGACGGATGTGGGGGCAGCCTGCCCCGTGGCTGCTCCGGGGGTGCACCCCTGCGTCCGCCCACTTCCAGCCCCACCTAGGTCCACTTTAGAGGGACTCAATGGGTTCCTCTGGCTGCAGCCTGGCTGTAGCCTGCCTGCCTGCACAGCACACGCTCACACACACACGCCCCATAGAATTGCAGGCTATCGCCCGACACTCTAATCTACCGCCCACAACTGTATGGTGTTGCTGGCCAGGAGTGAAGCTGCAGCGTGGTTCCACCGAGCAGTTGGACAGCAGCTCCACACCAGGCTGGTGCCCTGGGTTTGGCCAGCTCGCTCCACTGGTGGCACCCATGGATGTTCCAGAGCACCGCCAGCACTTCAACATCTGGCGGGCTGCCCTCAGACAGACGGGCCAGCCCAGGGATGAAGAGGGTTGGCGTGGCGGCCCCCAGAGTTGCCATCAATCTGTTTATAGCCACTGTGTCAGAAGGATTGGACTAGTTTTCTCCAAACCTAAGCAATAACCCACTCCTTTCACTGAACAAGATGTGAAAAGACCTGGAGCAGACATCATTCTATGGAAAGGCTTGGCAGGTTATTAAAGGAGGTGAGAGAGGAAGCTGTAGAGGTTGAATTTGGAAATACCAGTGTATTAATCGGAATCACATAGTTACAGAAGGAGCATCAGGGGCGCAGTTTTTCCTCAGCGTTACCCCCTTGTCAGTATCATACACAGGGCAGGACTGCAAGATATGGGGGGCCCATGCTAAGCCAGATTTTTCAGCTTCCACCCGTCCCCTTTAGATTGTGCAGGGGAAAGAGGTCCCAGCCAGCATCAGAGTCAGTTCTGGAAGGGGCAGGAAGATCAGGGGTGGGAAGTAGGCAGTGCTGGTGCTGCCACACGATGATGCCTCACTGTCTCCCCAAATTAACTGTGCCTGCGCAGCGGCAGCCATAGAGCGAGTTCTCAAGTCCCATGGTGGCAGAGCCCAGAACAAGGGCTCCATCTGGGCTAGGAGATATACAAACACAAGCCCCCACACTGCATACACAAACAGCACAACACATATGCACTGAGTAGGTTAAGTGGCGGGCTTGATTTTCCAGACGTGCTTCGCGAATGGCCAAATCCAGAATAATGCAGACTGTGTGACCGCACAGGGCCCCCAATACACAAGAGGCATGAATACATTAATGGCAGGAGCGTGAGAAAGCACTGGCATAAATTATGGGTCTGCACGGCCTTGATCTGAGACCCACAACAGACGGGGCCCATGCCTAAGCGAATAATAAAAATGTATGTGTAATATATGAGTCCACAAAGCCTGCAATGAAGGGATCCCAAGTGTCCCTAAAGGGGATGTTATGTTTAAAGGAACATCAAAAATTTTGGTAACATTTTCCTTTTTCTAATGGGTGAGTCAGCATACATCCATCAAACAGTCCTATGTTTGGAGGGGTCTCACACCACCATTTCGCACAAGACCCCAACCGCCTGGATCTAGCGCTGGATGAGCTTCTCCTGCTCTCACTGGAGATGTAGATGCTCCTGAAAATCAGACCCAGAGTATTTGGGTTCCCCTCAAATCCTCATGGATTAATCTACGAAGTAAGGAAGCACAAACCACATTCTACATATGGGGAAGATGGAACACAGAGAAATTAGCCAGACCCTGAACGCAGCTCACCTGAGGCTCAATCCAGCGTGTTATCTATAGCTATAGGAGCCATCCACCTATCTCAGGGAGAATGATTATTCCCTGAGCAATTTAAACAATAGAGCATTATTATTATTAACTGAACTCAGAACTGTGCAGTAAAATCTCCTGCCCCAATGAGTTTACAAACTAAAGACTCTACAAGTCTGGCAGGCAGTGCCTATCTCAGAAATTGTGTCACTCCTCAGTTGTCAAGAGGCCAAAGGCAGAGTATGTAGGCAGCCAGCAAGCCGCACTAATTGCTGTTATACACATTTCCTGGCACCAAGAGGAGGTGACTCAGACCACCTGAACTGCTAGCACTTGGGAGAGTCCTTTGACGGCCCAGCTCACACCGGATTCCTCCTCCAATGAAATCCAACCTCACATCCTGCCCATATACTCTGCTCAGAGCAAACAGGGACCTGAGCATAGGGAATCTCCTGGTGTTTTTTTGCAGTGGAGTCAATTTGGGCTAACATTTGTGGGAGTGTTGGATCCCTGCCTTGACCCACATAAGCCCCACCCACTTTGACCCTGGAGGGGGGGATTTGTCCTCCACTATAATATGCCTATGGTTAATGGCTGTGTGGTTTGGGGCAATATTCATCTTATGGCATTAGTGATTAGTCCCTTTCAAAGGGAAGTTAGTTTCCAGAAAGTCACCTATCCTGGGATTGTTGAGCAAGACAATGGCCCATAGTGCAAAGAAGCCAACATAGTAGAAAAAGCCATTAAGCAATTAAGGCTCTGTCTCCCCTGCAACTTGGATAAAACTCCTCTCCAGTTTTTAACAAGAACTTGGCTGGACTGTGTGACTGGGACTAAATCAAGTATTTAGAATCTGTGGCCGAGAAGTCTGAGATGGTTTTTTCAGCACCCATACCATAACTGAGGCCTCATTTCCCCAAGAGCTCGCCTCCCAGCAAGGTCTAAGGTGCCAATGCAGGCCCTGCAACATGTATTTTTCATAAGTGTTCCTTCAAAATTTGCACAGGTGACAACCCTAACTCACACTAGCAGTTAGCTTGAGCAACAGTCCCATTCATTTCAGGAGGACTTGTCCCTGTGCTAAGTGCTAACAGACACTATCTCCCACAGAGGATTATGTCCTACATATAGGGTAATTTCAGACGTTATGATACCACGGTCAACCACAGTGAACTCCCTGTGGTGGCTGCGGTACCATAACATCTGTAGTGCGTTCCGCCAGATGTTCACCACGGTGAACACCCGGCAGGAAACATATTGACCACGGTTCTGGACCTCCGGCCGTCTGGAGGTCCAGAACCACCATGGTCCAGAATCGGCGGNAACCACCATGGTCCAGACCCCGATGCGGGATCGGGCGCAGCAACCGGATTGGCCGCTGCTCCCGCCCGTCTCCCGCAGGGCGGCCAGCCAGGGGAGCGCGGGGCTGTGTGGTCGCATGGCACGGCGCACAGTCCCACCCCCACCCCGATCCCCTGTAGGAATCAACCAGCACGTCTAAAGGACAGCCGGACTGATTTCTCACCAGGATCCAAAATGGATCTCGGTGCGTGGTTGGACATGGCAAATGCACATCTGAAATTACCCATAGTTAAGCTGCACCATTAGTGCTTCATGTTCTTCCCCAATGTGTACCATACCAGATCTTCACAGAGTTAGGAAGTGAATGGCTAAGGTACAAGACACCCCAATCACTCACCTTAACACTTCCCTCTTTCAGTAAGTATCTCTGAGGTGCATAGAAACTTAGGGCACAATCCAGCTCTCACTGAAGTCAATGGCTAAACTCCCATTGACTTGTATGGAGCTGGATTGTGCTCTTAGTGTCTTGCTCTAGGCCACACAGTGAGTTTATGGCTAAGACAGGATCTGAACTCTGGTTTTCCAGGTTCAGGGTCAACACCTTATCTATTAGGCTACACCAGCTCTCATAAAGCTCTTCACTGGCTCTTATGAAGATTTTCCAGCGGACTCAATGAATGACTTGCGAAGGCCAACAAAAGCAAGGCTTTGGCAGTTAGACAGCTCTGGATTTCAGCCAAGAAGCATCAGCCTCCCCACCCAAATGGGAGCCAGACATGAATGCAAAACAGTCTCTTTCATTCGTTTCTACCACACTCTTTTCTTCTTTCACATCCCTCTCCTGAATATCATGAGTTACTAGCAGAACTGTTGTACCTCTATCGCTCCTATTTTGCTTCAGTTGTTATAACAACACAGAAAACAGACCTCTTGGTCTGTTGGATGACACAGGAGAGGATGACTGGGATTTTATTCTTAGCCCTGAATCACTCCTCCTGAGTTGCTCTGTAGGCCTGATCCTCGTGGAGGTGCTGAACACCCACAACTGCCATAGAGGCCGAAGCCAAATTCCAGTGAAGTCAGCCTTAAGGCCTCATTTGCCTTTTGATTCACCA
Source organism: Sphenodon punctatus (assembly GCA_003113815.1). Classification (NCBI taxonomy): domain Eukaryota; kingdom Metazoa; phylum Chordata; class Lepidosauria; order Sphenodontia; family Sphenodontidae; genus Sphenodon; species Sphenodon punctatus. The sequence continues at coordinate 902,639 of QEPC01012575.1, read as the reverse complement.
ACTTTGGATGCTCAGCACCCCTAACAACCAGACCCTGAGGGTTTGTTCACACAAGGAGACTGCCTTTTAGTACTTTTATCTGGGGCCATTAGCCCAGGGTGCTAGTCTTAGCTCTCCCAGGAAAATGAACACAGTCATAAGTCTCATTGAAGTGAATGGGGCTCCTGCTTTAGTCCAGGAAATCTAGAAGCAATGAAACAAGGGGTGAGTGAGCTGCTTACAGGACCAATCATCCCATGATAATGGAAACACTGCATGCAAGCTCCCAAATTACCCTTGGGTTAAAGGGTAGTTTCACTGAGGTAAATCTTTCCTTTGAGAAAGCCTTGCGTCTTTACAAGGGATACAAATTATTTATTTATTTATCCTGGTTTTTAGCCCAACCTTCCCAAATGGCTCAGGGCAGCTTATACAAACATATAAAACAGTGGAAAGATCCCAACATCCTCACCAACCTTTTCCCTCACTCTCTCCAACCACCCAACCCTCCTACCCTCAACCCCACCCAAAACCTCCCAACCAGCCTCTCTCTCTCCACCCACCCCAAATGCCTTTTTAAACCAAAAATGATTTGCACCACGTCCAGAAGATGCTTAGGCCAGGGGTCAGATGAAACTCTGGGGGAAGGGAGTTCCACAAAACTGGGGCAGGGACCAAGAATGCCCTCCTGTGCACCCCCATCCTACGGACAAGAGTATCAGATGGAACCTGCAAGAGAGCACTCCCAGTCAACCGCAAGGGTCACAATGAAACATGGTAGGACAGGCGGTCCTTCAGATATGCGGGGCCCAGACTGTTTAGGGCTTTAAAAGTACAACACCAGCACCTTGAATTGTGCCTGGAAGACTATATGTGGCCAGTACAGACTTCTGAGTACTAGTGTAATGTGCTCCCTGGACATCCAAATGTCAGAAGAAATTTAATGTGGACAAGTGCAAAGTGATACAATAGGGCAAAATAACCCAAACTATATGTATACAATGCTGGGTTCTAAATTAGGAGTTACCACTCAGGAAAAGGATCTTGGGAGTCATTGTGGACTATACATACAAATCCTCAGCTCAATGTGCAGCGGTGGTCAAAAGAGCAAACAGAACATTAGGAATCATTCGGAAAGAAATAGAGAATAAAACTAAAAATATCGTAATGCCTCTATATAGATCTATAGTACAACCACACCTGGAGTATTGTGTGAAGTTCTGGTCACCACATCTCAAGAAAGATATAGTAGAACTAGAAAAGGTACAGAAAAGGGCAACAAAAATGATCAAGAGTATGGAACGGCTCCTGTATGAAGAAAGGCTTGATAGGTTAGAGCTCTTCAGCTTGGAGAAGAGACAACTGAGAGGGGCTATGGTAGAAGTTTATAAAATCATGAGGGGTGTGGAACACATAAATAGGGAAAAGCTAAGTCACAAGGCCGGCCAACTATCATCACTTCTGTCTTGTCAGGATTCAGCTTCAATCGATTCACCCCCATCCAGCCCCCAACTGCAGCCAGGCATTGGGTAAGCACCAAGACTGCATGACCTGGGTCAAATGAAAAGGAGAGGTAGAACTGGGTGTCATCAGCATAATGATGACACTTCACACCAAACCTACGAATGATCTCGCCCAGCATCCTGAGAGACACATTGAGGAAGAGGGAAGACAAAATAGAACCCTATGGGACCACACAGGGGAGGTCACAAGCAGATGACAAGCCATCACCACATGCTGAGACCTCCCTAACAGGAAGGAACAGAACCACTCAAGAGCAGTCCTGCACACCCCTGCCAGGTCCCGCAGTCATGTCAACACACCTCATGATCAACTGTATCAAAGACCACTGAAAGATCTAACAAAATCAACAGGGTGGAATTTCTCTTATCAATATCTAAGTACAGATCATCAACCGAGGCCACAAACGCAGTCTGCGTGCCATACCCAGGATGAAAACTAGACTGAAATGGGTCCAGGAATCTGACAGCACTGAGATGATTCTGGAGCTGCCAGGCAACCATCTGTTCAATAACTTTCCCTAAACGGGAAGGTTAAAGACAGACAGATAGCTGGCTGGGGAGTCAGCTTCCAAAGATGGTTTTTTAAGCAGGGGCCAGACAACCAGCATCTTAAGGACGTCTGACACCCTACCATCCCAAGGGAGACATTGACCACCACCTCCAGCAATGGCCCCAAAGTCTCCCAGTTGGCTTTCACCAACCAGAACAGCCAAAGGATCTCATTCACAACTGGATGCCCTCAGTACCCCAAACACCTCCCCCACATTGGTGGGTGATATCCTGCTCCATAACCCCAAACTCTGATCCTGCAATCAAAATGGCAGCACGCAAGTTGTGGTGAATATGAGCGATTTTGTCTGCAAAGTAATTAATACAAATGTCACAGCAGGCATTAGATGACTCCATTTCCTGGTGGAGACAGGTCGGATCTACCAGGCCTCTCACCACTCAGACACAATGATAGCAGAGAAGAAAACTCAAATCATTGCCATTACAGCCACAGCATAGTCCTTCAAAAACTATCTATGCTGCAATCGGTAAGCTTCAGCACGAGTTGAGTGCTACCTGCACTCTAACGGCCTGCTTTCCTGCTTCAGCTGCCTCAGGTACTCCAGACAAGGGGGACCTGAGCTGTCGAAGTGGTGGGAGTGGAACACCCTGAGAATTTGAGCCCATTTCCAGGCTGGTGCAAACATCAAATTCAACATGTGTCCCACCTCACTCATGTGTGGGACCAGATATAATCTGGGATAGACCCATGGTTGTCATGGCAGTCATGAACTCCTGCTCTGCCCCATAAAGGTGTTAGGGTAGGGGCCCGTGGGAGAAGACGGTGGAGTCCCCTTTGGGGTGCACATAGGGCTAGGGCACCCCGGGCAAGGAGACAGGCCCCCATAATGGGGCGTGCAGCTGGTAACAACACGGGGGAGAGACAGAATCCAGAGAACTCCATAGCCCCACCAAGACCCCCACGACTGAATGGAGGGGAGGTGGAGCTTGCGGCACAGCCCGCAGCTGTTTTAGGCGAGACAGCCTGACCGCTGCGGCGCTTGGCACACTTGCGTAATTGGGAGGGCGGAGCCAGCGGCACTTAAGGACCCCGGGGCGACTCCAGCGCTGCCGGAGAACAGCAGCACTGTGAGACTGGCCCGGAGCAGAATGAGAGAAAACAAACAGCTAAGTTGCCGTGTGTGCAAGGTTGTGTGTGTGAAAGGAGCAAGTACAGAGTGAGAGAGAGAGAGAGAGTGCGAGAGAAGTAGGGCGTGCGAAAGTGTGAGAGTGTGGAGAGGCGGCGTGAGTGTATGCGTGGCTACACCCCCTGAAACCTCTTTGAACTGGGACCCATTCTATCCCCTGGAGTGAGAGTGCTACATCCCTTCCCCTGCGATCCCTTGGGGGCTTCCCTTCCTTCCCCCCACGTACCAGGCACCCCTATTCCCCGTTCCCTTTTCCAGCACCGGGTGAGTGTAGGGTGTTGGTGACGAGGAGAGATGAGGCTGAGGGGGTCTCACTCAAGGTTGCGTTTTGCCTCTGCCCCTATGATGATACGGCCCTGCCTTTATTAAGGCAGCGTGGGCCAAACTCTATCCTGAGGGGTTGTTTTCCACCCACTACTTGTGCGAGGCCCCGGAGTGTCAGGAGTGCGTGTGCGCAGAACTTTGGGTTACGGGCGTGTGGGCGGTGTCCGTGGGAATTCCCTCCTTATTCCCCACCCCATCTAACAAAAGGCTGGCCTCAAGACAGCGTGTATGTTGAAATCACCCCAAACAATAAAGTTGCCCAGGTCTGGGCTTTGGAGTAATGGGGATCTTTTTTGGGTGGGGGGAGAACTTGCTGGATCAGCCCAAGGAGACTATAGGGTGATCACTTATTCATGTGACCATTGCAAACAGTGATGTAGGTTTTCTGGAAAATTTTGAATTGGAAAATTTTCTGGAAAATTTTCCAATGCCCTAAATTGACTGGGATTTGATTTATCATGTTTATTTGACTTTTACATAGTAAATAAAACTCAAAAGTACACTATGTTTCATTTTATGTGCTGGATAAATATCTCAGAAGTTTTCACAATAGACAAAAGTAGTTTAAATATTTAATTAGGAAAAAAATATATAATTATGTTACTAATTAATTTTATGAAACAATGCATTTTTAGAACTGGAGAATTTTCCAGAAAAATATAGCAGAAAATTTGAGTTGAGTGCCACCTACGCTGACTGATTACAAATAGGGATAAATACAAAATGGTCAGATGAATACATGATCACGCTCTAAATAAAAGCTGAGTGATATAACTAGTGTATGGAAGATGACAGCAAAGCCTAAGAAGTAGCCCAGTAGATGTTATCAGCCATAACACTAGGCACTTGTTTTGGCATTAAACACAAATTTGCCCATTACGACAGTTAATGCAGACATTAATGCAGACTGTGATCCTAGTAGGGTGGCCATACCTCCCCTTTAAAAGAGGACACTTATGATCCAGTGCTGTCCTGCATCATGTATTTTTCACAAGTGTTCTGAGGTCTGGCCACTCTAGTTCCTAGAGAGCACGGTCATGGACAGCATGTCACTGCCACTTGCACACAGCTGCTGTTACATGTCAGTAAGTTTGCCATCTTACTTCTAGTTCATGGTTGCCTGAGATACCATAGGGCTCCCTTGCATCGAGGGATAAGCATCCAGCCAACAGCTGGTGGGAGGGAACTATCAGGTAGCTCCAAAACACACAACAGCATAAATGTCTAGCAAGCCACGTGCCCTGGATCAAATCAACAGCTTCAGCATGGGATGAATTTCCACAGTTTTAGCATTATGTCTGGTAACATATAGTAAGAAAATGGTCTTTAAAGACCGTCTCACCAGAATGCAGTTACACTGGGGAAAGTGTCCTAACCTCCTGCCCTTAAGGGGTGTCTTCCACACATGCCTCTTGTAACAGTTCTGCCCTGATCTAATTAAAGCCAGGAATGTGTGTGACTAACAAGCACTGTGTATTGTCTCCACTGATCCACCCTATGCTCTAGTGTGCTTCAAGGGAGTGTAGATGGGGAATCCTCTCAGCTGGAGCATCTATGCAGCACCATGTGTGATTACTTTATGGACATTCCTAAGATCACACAAAGTCAATGGGTGAACTAAGAGAAGAGCCCCATTACTCCAAAGCCCAGAACTGCAACAGTCACTAAACCATGCAGCCTCCCTGATAAAAAAATGAATCCCCTACTAGTTACTGTTCATTCTGAGGAGGCAAAGCAAAGACTCATTCTGACAATTCAGGCATTTCTCAACTGGGCAGCAAACAGGTCCGTACTTGAGAAAACTCTACATAGTAGAACTCTAAAAGGCTTGCGGTGGGGTATGGCAGAACTTTATGGAACTCCCATAGCTGCTGAGTTTTGTAACACTTTCCTCATAGATTTCCCTGAGCAATTATTCTTCTTCTTCTTCTTCAGTGGCTGACTAGGAATTTCCTTCTAAGGGCATTACTGTTCTTATTTATTTAGATTTGTAGCCTGCTCCATCCCAAGGGATATGGGTAGGAAGCAACACATAAAACTGGGTGAGATAAAATAATAACAAAAAATAAGTGCAATAAAATAATAAAATATAAAAATAATGCCCCTATAAACCAACCTGCTCACTCAAGTCCTTCCTGCTTGATTAGAAAACAAATAAATCTAGATAAAAAGACTTGGCCAGGTTTTATATGTTACACTGGGCTTGCAGATTTAAATAATCTGCCATTAGAAAAGTTGCGTGGACGGCGTTTAGACGTTAAGATGGCGTTTAAGCGGCTTGTTTTCAATGCCAGCAGCACGTCTAAACACCGCCCATATGACTTTTCTAATGGTAGGTTATTTAAATCCGTGAGCCCAGTGCAACGTCTAAAAGCGCCCTTCGGCTGGAAGAAACATAGTGACATTTAACAAAGACAAATGCAAAGCATTACATTTAGGAATAAAAAATCAAATGCCCAGGTATAAAACAGGACAACTGGCTAAGCAGTAGCACTGCTAAGAAGGATCTGGGCATTACCGTGGATGGATCACAAACTAAACACAAGACAACAAGGTGCAGGACCGGCCTTAGAATTTGTGGGGCCCAGGATGAAAATAAAATTCGGGGCTTCTATAGTCCTGTCCCCCATAGCCATACCCCTTTAGCAACTGGCAGTCTGGTGCTTGCTTACGAACACAAAGAAGTTATTTTTGTGGACCATTTGTCTCACTCTCACCCAACAGGACAGCTTTTCAAGGGGCAAGTTGTCTGCGTGTGTGTGTGTGTGAGAGAGAGAGAGAGAGAGAGAGAGAGCACGCTCCATCCACCCACAGTGCTCCTTCCTAACTGCTGGGCCCTGCCTCCCTGTCCTAGTACGATCTAGCTACCCATCCCCTGCTAAGCCATGGAGGCCCCCTGACACAGCTCTCCAGGGGCCCCTGGGAGACCCACCACCACCAGGAACCTCTGGAGTGGTGGTGGGACCCTGCAGCAGTGTTGCTGGGGCTCCTGGAGCTGCTCAGGTTCAGCGGCAATGGGATACAAAGGTACCGATTCCTGCAGGGCCCCACAAAGCACAAGGCAGAACACTGCTTCCCACCCATCTCCTCTCCTCGCTCCCTCACCACCCCTTCCCCCTCTCTCCTCTCCTCCTGCCTCCCTTGAAGAAATCTCTTTGTTCTCTTCCACCAACCCCTCCCCCTGCCCTCTCGACCCAATCCCCCCCCCGCCTCCTGACCTCCATTGCTCCCACTGTTGCCCCCACCCTTTTACAGGTCATTAATCTCTCCCTCTCCACTGGCTCCTTCCCCTCCGCCTTCAAGCATGTCACGGTCTCTCCCATCCTCAAAAAGTCCACCCTTGACCCCTCTAGTTACCAGCCGGTCTCCCTCCTACCCTTTGTCTCTAAGCTTCTGGAACATGTTGTCTACTCCAACTGCCTGGATCTCCTCTCTGCCAACTCCTCCCTGGACCCTCTCCAATCTGGCTTCCGCCCCTTTCACTCCACTGAAACTGCCCTTGCCAAGATCACCAATGATCTACTTGTCGCTAAA
>QEPC01012575.1:859777-887633 GCA_003113815.1 Sphenodon punctatus | reverse complement strand
TACTTGTTATCTGCAAACTCCTATTTACTGTAACCAAGCCAAGAACGTGTACCTGAGTTCTTGCATCCTCGTGAATGTTGCATCCCTTGTCTCTCCCTCTGTTCCCCCTTCCCTGTCTCCCCTCCCCCTGTCTTTAGATTGTAAGCTCTCACAGGGACCGTGTCTATTTTTTCTCTGTAAAGCACCAGGTACATTTCTGGCACTATATATAAATGCTTATAATAATAATAATATATTATTATTATTATTATTATTATTATTAACAACAACAACAAGGGTTGTGAGCTGCTATTCTTTGCGAGCTATGCCAAGTGGCCCACACCCAAGAATACATTCTGGCAGCTCACAGCACCTGCACTCCATTGACTAGCTCATAGGGCTTGCTACTCACGCTGAAATTCCATGCTGAAATTCCACATTGTCGGAGCCAAATTCTGCAAAAACTGCTGTGATCACAGCAGCGTGCAATTCACAGGATCCTGCCTCTAGGAAGCAAGAAGGGAACTTCAGTCTCCACTGGTCATTCAGTCCTCAGTCATTGTCACCCTTTTCCTGCTAGCAAGATGAGTAGTGATTTTGGGCGCCTTGAGGTCTGGACTGAAGTTATTTAATCTGGATCAGAACTGGCCACCTCAAATCCAAAGCAGACACATCCCACTCCGATTAGCAGAACCTCACAAAGTCTGTCTTCCCCTTGTTTTTCACTAGAGTATGAAACTGCCAGGGATACAAGATTACTTTGTACCCAGGGTTTCCAGGACTCAGCTCCAACACCTCTTTTCATGCAGACCCTGTCATAACTGCTACTCTGCAAGACCCCACACACGGCTTAATACAGAAGTGCCAGCCTCTGCACCAGCTTCTCCCCTGGCAGAGTTTGGGCCAATCAGCAGTGTCAAAAACCTGATCAGGGACAGCAATACCAGTCCCAGTCGTAAATTAGGGATTACAAAGTAGGTATGAGAACAGGGAGGGAGTTTGGCAGGGCAGCTCCACCTGTCCATTTGAATACCCTCCCCCACTCCCTGCCCCAATGCTTCTGGGATAAAAAGTGGGACTTCTGGGGCAGCCTTTAGCCCCAGCTCCTCTTATTTTACAAATTAGGCTTGGGGAATACTGAAACCAAACAGGAGCACAAGCAGCAGGGCCACAGGTGACATAACAGCATCCTTAGGGCAGTCCTACGGTGCTGTTTCTTGATTGTTCCCAATTATTTCTTAATCACAAAACAATCCTTAATAACAAAGGGGCCCATCTGGGTTATGAGCCACCCACAGAAGAACGAGAGCTAAAGACACCCTGTGGCTTGCAGCACAAATGAATGTTTCATAACTTTGCACAATCAGCACCTCTGTGAAGTGGAGCTCACTCTGGGGCAGGGTTGCAAACCACACCCATTTCTCTTCATCTGCATGTTCCTTGGAGGATGCTGGACACAGCCAAGTAGACTGCAGTGCATCCCCTCAGCAGTGGCCCTATCCCAGGCAGGCCACAGTCTTTCCTGGGCCCTGTTCTCTGTCCTCTACACTCCCCCCAGGACCAGATGCATCCCCTGCCCCATTTCCTGTCTGTAGTACTTGCAAGAGGCCTACTCTCCCAGGGCTATTTATAGGAGGCTAAACAGCAGAAGATGGAGGCAGCGCTTTAGCGTTACCTGCTCATCAGCAATCAAAGTGTGTCAGAGTGTTTAATCACTGGACGAGCGTGACCCCAGGAGCGTAGCTGCCTGAGCAAGGTACACCGCCAAGGCGACGCTGAACCCCAACTCCCTAACAGCAGGGTGAGTTTTATCAGAGCTGCTGGACAAAGTCCACTGTCTTGCCTCTGCAACTGGGGCAAAGTGAAAGTGACGGGTGTGTGCCTGTCTGCTCACCTGAACTGCAGTGGGCTACACACCAGGCATGAGCCGAGGGGAACTGAGCATCCCCGGCTCATTAAAATCAATGGAAATAGGGAGTTCCTCCCCAAAGATAATTATCCCCTCTTGCTCCAAAGAAAGGGCTGGGAGAAATGCAGCCCTTTCCTTCACCTCCTCTTCTCCTAGACACTTCCTCCTTGGCACTGTGTATGGTCAGGGAGAGGATTAATCCTACAGTCACTGCTGTCAGTGGAACGTGTCCCTTTATGCTGCCATATGGAGCCCAGACACTACAAAGGAAAGGGCTAGACAAAGAGGATCCAGGCAGGAGGAAGACCCAGCTGCAGTTCTTCTGGATGGTCAGTCAGATACATGGTACTGGGTCAAGCCAAGCAAAGCTTTACCAGCCTGGATATAAAATCCACCATCCCACATGCAGGCCCATAGCTGGGGGAAGTGGGCCAGCTATCCCTGTACATTTCCCACTTCCTGTAGAAATAAGATGTGCTCCAGCTTTTTCCTTCAGTTTTAGTCTGAAAAAATGATCTTGTCATGCAATCTGCACTCTCCCCCCTCCTTCCCCACATCAACATCCTAGCTCCTGGCCTATCTGTTTGTTTCCAGGGAAGGAGCAAACAGCCTCCCTTGTCCTGGGCAGGGGGGAGTGTAACTATCTTCGCTCTGGGGGGTTGGTGGGGTACAGCCAGAACTGGAGCAAAGTGGGCAAAGAAAGGTAAAGTGAACTCTGCACTCAGCCCCCTCCGGCTTTGCTGGTGGCGTTGAGCACTTAGCTTGGGGATTATGAGAGAGGTTTCATTATTTTCACCCCCTTCTCGCCCGAAAGAAGGGGCTCGCCCACCTTGGGACTCCCCCAGCTACTTCGGAAAGCCCTGTCCCATTTACAAGTTGCTCTTCCCCTTTGAAGGGGACAGTGAGCAGTGGCGGCGGCGGGCGGCTGCAAGTTCTCGATTGTTATAGCTACAGCAACCAACCCCCAGAGCGATCAGGCTGCGGACGTGATGGGGCTACTCCGGAGTAAGCGGTTTATGAATTGTGTCAACGTTAGGGGAAGAACGGCTAGGTCCCCGTGGCATGGGGAGGCGGGAGGCACTTCCAAATCCTGGGAGGTGGAAGGACTAGACCTTCCTCCTAGAGCAAACTCGAGAGGGCCAAATCTTGAAGGGTGCTGGGTATCCACAACTCCCTCCAGGGGGGCCTGAGCCTCTTGGTCCAGTGCTGAGCGCCTCCGCGGTGACGGGGCCGCCCCTTCCCCGATCTGCAGGGGTGGCGCCCCTGGGAGCCGTGGGCGCTCGTAGTGGGGACCCTGTTCCAGCCTACTACCTCAGCATCCTTCTTTCCTTTGCCCCGCAGTCGCATTCCCCTGCTATAGGGTCTCTCAACTACCACCCGCTGCAGCACCCCACACCTCCCCCTGGCACTGGTGCCCCTGCCCGGGGACAGCAGTCGCTCCACCCGCCCGATCTCCAAGCGAGGAACCGGCGGGGTCGATTGGACCCACCTTTAAAGCCCCCACTTACCCACCTCAGCCAGTGAAGCACGCGGGTGCCGCAGCGCTGCCCGGGAGGAGGCGCATGGAGATCCCGGCGCGGCGCTTCCTCCCTGCACTGGCTGGGCTGCGTAGCAATGTCCCCGGGAGGGAGGAGGAAACCGATACGAAACCAGCTCTCCGCTTCCTGCCTCGTCTGAAGGCAGAAAGAGGTCCTGTTACCGACGCCTCCTCAGCACAGTCCTCCCGACCGCCCAAAGGCGGGAAAGCCCTCGCGAGCCGGGGAGGAGCAGCGACAGGAGCATCCCACCAGGGGGTCGGGGAGTCTACCCTCGCACCGTGCCTGCGCTGCTCTTTTGTCCTGTCACTTTCCATCTTCCTTCTCACTAAACAGCCCCCAGGGGGCATGCGATCGGAGCCCTTCTCACCTTGCTCCCCCTGCCCCAGGCCATGTTCCATAAACACAGGGAAACCCAAATAACTACTTTGATTTGATTAAATCGAACTAACTACTCTACTTCCGTAACATTCAGACAAACACAAAGGAAAGAGTGCTGTATCAATTTCCCACCCTAACTGACCAAAGGTCACTTATCACACATTACTTTAAAATATAAACTGAAGGGGGAGTATGTCCTCCAGATTTTTCAAGAACATGTACTTCTATTTAAAGTACATAACACTGGTTTAGCACTCTGTTCCTGTGAATGCTTCAAGAGTAAATCTGAAGTACTGCCCAACTATATCAAATTAACTGTTTGTCCAAATGGGACCTGAGAGGCAGGCAGCTATTACACCCATTGGAAAGGTAGGCACGAACTGGCTTGTCTCAGGGTCAGGGAGGGCTCATCTCAGAAGCTGCCTAAAAAACAAAGGGGTTTAACACAAGGCTGCACCAAAACTGCTAACTTGTTCCATGCCTGAGGAGGCAGGGCCCGGTGTGACCCAAAAACCTACATTCTCCACCCATGTAAGTTGGTTCAATAAAAGAGATCATCTGAACTACTTTGTCTCCATCGCTTGAGTTTGGGACCAACACATAAACCACCACCACCACCCTCTCTCTAGAACTAAACTGCTTCACTTACAGGCTCAGAGGGAGGGTGAAGTGGGGAAGATTGTGGGCCTCTCTAAGGACTCTACCAGATCTCACAGTCACTTCACCCTGCTAGAGCCCAATAGGCCTCAATGGATGAAGTTGGGACCTTGTGATGGGACTCTCCTCACCTTGTCAGAGCCTGCAAGGAAGCAGGGATCTTACATGCTCTGTTATTTACACTGCCACCTCACCAGATCCCCACACCGGCAAGCCTTGGCTGCTGGAGCTCTCTCTGCTCCTCTAGAGCCTGTGGGGTGAAGTTGATAACCTGTGGGCTCCATTTGCTCCACTTCCCTTCTTTACCACTACACCTAACACTAACACCATTACAAGCAGTAGCAGCTGTTCCATCTGATGACACCCAACCTAGTGTGAGGCAGTGACCAAGGAAGACAGAAGAGTTCTGAATTCTTGTCCCCTTCTAGAATTCTAGACTCCATCCCAGAGCTGGAGAGAAATCCCAGGAGTCCTGGTTCCCAGTCCTCCCCTCTCTAACTTCTACATTCATGATAACCCCTTCTCCCTATCTCAATCACACCATACTGCCCTCTGGTTAACACTGGGCCTTTCTCTTCCCCTCCCTCTGTGGTCACTTTGTGGTCCAAATCTTTAGCCAATGTAAATCAGTGTAACTCCATTGGACATCGGAGCTGGGGAATGTGTGTTCTCATGGGTTGGGGGATTCAGGTGTCCACACTGCCCCCACCCCTTGACTCCTGCTCTATTCAACATTACCTTCCATTCCTTGCCAATGGCATTGTTGTCCCCTACCAGCACTTGATGATGGGGCAGCTTATAAAATCAAAGGCCTCATGACACCACTCTACTGTAGACACCCTCTTGCCACTGCAGGAGGGATACCAGCACTACCCTGGCCTGCATCTGTACCGCTGAAATAAATGGGTGCCGCAGCATCACGTGTTTGGATAGCACACCTAGGAGCTGGGACAGGCTTACTAGTAGGTCATATGTAACCAAACACACTGTAAGCCAGACAGGAAATGGTGAGATGAGTCAGACAAGAGACTGGCAGGAACCAGTCACTTACGGTGTGTCCCCGTGAACACTAAGCCTCATGCCCAGGACAGTTGCTTTTTTCATTGGGTAACGTTTTGAATACAGAGATCAGAGAACAGCCAGGGGCCCTGTGACTTCTCTCATTCCCCTTGCCTCTCTTCCATCACCTCACCAAGGCTGGGCTCTCTGCCTTCTCTGCTGCTGCCTGCAATGGCAGAATGGCCCTCTGCTCCTCCTTCAAGCACACTTTGGCCCCTCGCTATTCTTCAGTGCCTTGTTTTTCTTCTTCCTTTAACTCCTCAGTCCTCCCTCATCGAAACTGGCCTCTCCAGTCCATCTCTGGCTTAAGCAGATGCTTAACTATATTCCCCAGCACACTCCCTTTGATTTCAATATATTAAGTCTTTGCAGTCTGAAGGCCTCATACTCTTCCTTTATAAAACATGGTTACATGGCCATGACCACGTCAGAGTTTAATAATAATCGGAGGCCATGTTCTGATTAACAGAGGTAAGTCAAAGTAACTACTCCACTTAAGGTAGTGTTCAGACAAAGGCCACATTCAGATGAACCATCTCTCCACCAGAACTCTCCCACAGAATCCAGTCCTAAATCTCAGCTTGCCTGTCTGACATCACTGCCTGCATGTCTAACCGCCACCTTAAACTTAATATGGCCAAGACAGAAGTTATCTTTCCTCCTAAACCCACTTCCCCCCTCATCCTCTATCTTTGTGGACAACATGGTAATCTTTCCTGTCCCCTCAGCCTGCAACATTGGGGTCATCTCCAATTCCTCTCCTTCTCTGCTCACATCCAAAACACTTCCAAAAATGGTCATTTCTTTCTTTATAACATTACCAAAATCCATCTCTTCCTTTCTGAACACACTATCAAAACCCTTATCCAGTCTCTTATCACCTCCCCCTTAGACTATTGTAACCTGCTTCTTGCAGGCCTCCCTCTAAACCATCTATCTTCACTACAGTCTATTCAAAATTAATCTGTGAGATTCACCTGTCTTGCATGCCACTAATGACCATGTAACCCCTCTCAAGTCACTACACTGGCTCCCCATCCACTTCTGCATAAAGTTCAAACTTCTTCTATTCACTGATAAACACTCTGCAGCCCCTCACTACCTTTCCTCCCTTATCTCCCCATACACGCCTTCTTGTGACCTCCGTTCATTGGGCAAGATGCTCTTCTGCACCCTTCTCCTCCATTGCCAACTCCCGACTCCATGCATTTCACCTCACTGCACCGTTTGCCTGAAACAAACTTCTGGAGGTGGTGCACCAGGCTGCCCCCCCCCCCCCCATTCATATTCAAGGCTCACCTAAAGGCCCACCTCTTTGAGGTCACCTTTAATTCATGAACCCAGGCTATATACATATCATAGCCTTCTAGATTTTAACTAAAATATCTTAGTTGGAATAAATTAATTACAGAAAAAACTGCATCCTTTAGTCCATGATTCATATAATGCCCCTTGTTTTTAACTGTGTCTTTATATTGTAAGCTTCTTGGAGCAGGGCCCGTCCTTGATTGTACAGCACAGTGTACGACTGGTAGCACTATAGAAATAAGTAGTAGTAGTAATAGCAGCAGCAGTAGTAGTGGACAAATAGAGGTAAACTGAAGTAACTACTTTGATTTAATGAAACTGAAGTAACTATTCCCATTCTGGCAATCTCCCCCACTATCCCTTGATGCCTTGAGGCAAGGATCCTGCAAAGTCACTTGACATCCTGTTGACCCCTGATATGGCAGATATGTTTAAACAGCAGAGTATTAAGCAGAGGCCAGAACTAACATAAACAGAGCAAACAGAGTCCAGAGCTAACACACAGCACTCCACTGCTGGGCGAGCCTGGTTAAAGTAGAGCAGACGATCCCTGGGCTCTTCCTCACAGCACCAGCAAGTCAGAGTGCACTGGAGGTGGTATCAGGGGCTCTGGCTGTCTCCCAAGCATGGGGTGGGAGGGGGCTCCTCAGCTAAAGAGAGGGCTTCCTGGCTTGGCAGTGGAGCAGAGGCACCAAGGGGGAGGATTCCCCTGGCTCCAGAGTGGGTTCACCAGTGTGACTGGGCAGAACCAACATGGGGGTGGGGTGGGGTGGGGTGACAGGCAGCCTCTGAAGTTCATGGGTGGGCTGAAGAGAGCTGGGGCAAACCCCTCTCCAGCCTGTCAGAACCTGTAAAGTTCTTTGCAGACTTCAGAGGCGTCTGCTGTGACTCCCAGAAAGGCTGCCTGTCATGGGAAAGCTAAGATAATTCCCATTCTGTGTTCTCCACACAAAATTGCAAAGTGTTCTTACAAACATTGCTTTGGTTTAGAAACAGAAGGGGAGTATGTGCTCCTTTTTCAAGGGTACATACTTCACCTCCTACTCCTGAATACCATCAGTTGAACTCACTCAATGTGTGAGCATTTCAGAAGTACAAGTGAGATTAAGTGCTAACATCAATTTAAGCGTTTGTCCAAATGGGTGGTCAAAGTGTAAAATGAAGTAACTACTCCTCTTTGGTAGCATTCGGTCAAGCAGTGTAAACCAAAGTAGTACTGTGTCAATTTTCCCCCTAGCTAAAATGTAGTGATCTCTTGGTTGCTACCCTCACACTGATAAGAGTTTACATGAACGGTTAGGTTGGGGCACTTCTCTTCCTACTCCTGAATAAAATTGGCTTAGAACCCTATTCATGTGAACACTTCAGGAGTAAAACAGAAGCAAGCCCCAACTACATTGAATTAACTGTTCATTGAAACTTGGCCTGAATCAACCCTGCTTACTCACTCCTAAAGTCCCAGTGAAACAGCCAATACTTTGATATTTAGGAGTTAATATAGGAATACACATTTCAGGATAGTGAAAAGCAAGGGGTTTTCACTCTTTTCCTGCTAGAAGACCCAACTCTTTTTGTGAGTGTTGTGTACATTACACCTGACTGACTGCATCTACAGAAGTTTATTCGAGCACACCCCAGGGGGAGGGAATATCTTTGTCTCCGTTTGTATAGGTTACAACCTGAGGAAGGTGTGCAGTATTTGCATAGGACACAGTTGTGCCTTTGAAAGCCCATGTTGACTCTCCTAGGGGTAACTCACTTCAGTAACCTTTCCTTTCCTGAGGTAAACAACTGCTGTCCAGGAACTTCCAGTGAAGACAGACTCACTGACAGCAAATAGGGAGATTCTTCATCTGCTCAGAACTTTAACACCTTCTGGAATAGGGGAGCTAATCTTCTGAGGAGAAGTGAGCAAGAAAGCACTAGTAACCAAGCAGAAGGGAATGGGGCCTCCAGCAGGAAGCAACAACTGTCACACTAGATGAAAGTCAGGTGACACAGGGGCATGGGCATAGCAAGTGTGGTGTGGAGGACATGAGGGAGATTCCACACCCCAAACCAGGACCACCATCGCCGCCAAGATAGAATAATTGTAAAATGGTGAGCTACGGAAGTACTCAGCCATCATGCACAACCACCAATCATGCATGAAAAGGCAGAGCTACCTTCCTACCTGTCTGCCATTTTCAAGACAAGATAGAAGCAGGAGGCAGGGAACAGAGGGTCTGAAGCAGCGAAAATAAGTAGGGGGGTAGGGCATGGTCGCCTAGATTGTAAGCCCTCTGAGGCAGGGACCAGTCTATAATTGATGATTGTAAAGCACCAGGTACATTGCTTTCACTATATAAATACCTAATAAATAAATAAAATAATAATAATAACCTACAGTGAAAAAATGTAGCTTATGCCAACAAGGAATTTCTCCTTGAAACAACAAAGCACAAGGGGGTGAGTTTTGGTCCTTGTACTTTCCCAGTTCTGCTCACGTAACAGTGCTCCTACTGAGCAGTTTTGCCAGCACCATGACTGGGTTTCACGTCCAAGGGGCAACTGAAGATCTTCTTTTCTGCCTACCTCCAATAACTATTAGATTGCATTTTATGTGTGGTCTGCACCTCTCTGTGTGTTTAAGTATGAAAGAGGTGCTCACAGAAAGCTGTTTGCTGTACACAGCCACTCTTACTGGTCCCACAGAACCTAGAATCTAGGCCAGAGGCTCCCAAACCCTTTGCCTGCAAGACTCCATTTGGGAGACTTTAATATAATGCTGTGACTCCAAAACAGCAACAAAGACACATGGGCTGCAATCCACAAACCATTTACTTCAGAATAGTTCCATCGAAGCTCTGAAACTTCAATGAGACTACTCTGCAGTAAATGTTTTGTGGATCGCAGTCACAGAGTATGTCTACTATCAAGTGGGATTCAGACTCAACACATATATGGTATAACCCTACCCAGAGCTGGTATGACCCCACAGTTTTGGAACCTCTCAACTAGGCTTTATAGATATCTTGGGAGGATTCTGCATACTGACTCATTTTCTGTTAACTCAGTCTCCTAGCAAATGTCTTGGTGCTGCAAAAACATTATTAAATTCAGTGCAGTACAGGCTGCAGTTCAGCAGCCCATTCCCTGGATACAGTTGGGGAAAAATATTTCTTATAAAAAAACCAACAAAAAACAGGCATAAAGATATGCAGAAATGCAACATGCATTAATGCTGTACCTGCTGCCTGGCTTCTTGTTCACAATTGTCCTCCTGCAAACAGCTGAGGCAAGTCCCAGTCCAACAACACTGGTAGCAAGTGCAAGAACCACAGGATGGTCGCAAGAAAGCAAATGACGTCCCTAGAGAGGTCCATTGCAAATATGATTGCCTCATGTTAGGCATTTGTCTTTTTGCACCAGGAAGCCAGTGTGGAGATCCCAGGATCTCTCTGTCTCCTTTCCCTCCTCGCTCTCTGTTGTGCATGGGGGTTTCTTTCCACCTCATTCCCTTTTGATGGGAGAGAGGGAAAGGGCATCTCCTCTTCTCCTGACACTTCACTTCTCACCTGACTTTAGTGCAAGAGACTCATTTTTTTAGAAACACCAGTACCACCTACAGGTGGGAATGAGCATTTGCATCTTCTACCTGCTGAATGAGACCTCCAAGTAACGAAATTGCCCAAAAAGCAGCAAGTGCAGGGTGGTCAGATATGCAATTATTAGAGGAGACACTTATGAGAAATACAGGTTGCAAGGCTGCATTTGAGCCAGTACAGCCCTGCAACTTGTATTTCTCATAAGTGCCCTCTAAAATGTGCATATCTGGCCACCCTAAGTAAGTGGTGGAACTAGCACTCAGAGCCCATTTTAAAAAGGTACCCAGACCCAAGTGTCTCAACATTGCTAGCATGGTTCCACTGCCCCCAGGAGATCTAAGTCAATCTGCCCTTCCCAATGAATCCCTAGCACAACCAAACCAGCCTCTAATCCTAGAAACTGCTACATTTTCTCTCCCCTCTCCCTTTGCAGGTACTATTTCAGGCTGATTCCTCTTCATGCTAACTAAAGAAGTCATTTCCTAAAACCAAAGCTTGAAAACCAAAATCAGTTGCATGCACCTAGAACCTTCCTCTGAGCCAGACCTGAAGCCTGGACTTTCACAACTCCAGCTTCAAGCCCAGTGACTGGAGCTATAGTATCTTAGTGATTCAGCTGCTAGAGAAGGTGTTGATGCACTGTCCCCAGTGAGCTGCATAGTTATTTGCTAGAAGGCTGTAGCACAATTAGCAACATCATGGCTAAATTCTGGGTCTATCAGCCAGAAGGGATGGACCTGAATGATCATTTAATCCAGGGGTTGGGGGACCTTCACACTATCTGGTCTGTAGTTGTTTTTTATTTGGCCCCTTTCCAACTCATGGATGTGACCCACGGGGAGGGAGAAAGTTCCTCAACCCTGATTTAGACTAACTCCCTCCAATGAGACAGGATTCATTGTATCAAAATCACCACAAAAGCTGAATTTGCCAAATAAATACATCACATGATAGCATCCTGGAGCCTTGTATAAACTCTCTGTAATCTTATTTGTAGCAGTTCTTGCTTTATCATCTCATGGATTACAGCAGCATGGCCTTGGTCAGGAACAAGAGAAAGGAACAGAATCTGTAGCAAGGTTAGATACGAACTCCAGGCCTCCTCTCCCCACAACGCAGGAACCTTTCCTAAAGCTGTAGGGGTAGACAGATACACATATATCCCCACCCCCCGCCAATGGCAGATGTTATGATGTGTCTGCCATTTTTAGAAGGAGCACAGGAGAGATTTGGCACCCACAGTTGTGATAATTATTATAGACACACCCTCTCTTCTTTCTTTAGTCACTCAGAGCATGGATGCCCCTTGCTCAGTGCTCTGGACTGGGATGATCTCATGGCAGTGATGAGCCCAGCTTGATCCAGTGCCCCAAGCCATTCTCCTGCCCCTCCAGACCCTTTTATCATCCTCTTCCCATCACATCCTGAGCATCACCAGGCAAGGGGCTACAGACATCTTGGCTCCCTTTTCTACTTTTTTTTTTTTCTGTTACAGTCAATGGTTAGTGCCTCTGGAAATGCAGAGAGCTGACACAGCATCTCTCTTCTCTTCCTCACTAGGAATCAGAGGTCCTGGCTGATTGCTGTTTCTGGAGCTCCAGGATACGGATCAGAACCAGGCAAGCGATCCCCAGGAAAAGTAGCCAGAGTAAAACCCAGTAGTACTGGGGCAGAGAGAACCACAATCTGCAAGGTTCGTTTTGGGATCCTTTGGGCCTGCAAAGAATGAGGTTAAGAAACAATCATTAGCATACCAGTAACAGAGGCAGTTTGTATTCACACCCACCCCAGAACAGGGATGACAAACATACAGTGGGGGTTAGGCCCAGGGTGTCTGGCATATCCAGATCATCATCAGATGAGGCAGATGCTCAGATTTCTTTTTTAAAAAACAAAGTTTCTAGCCTTCCTCATTGCAAAGAAACTTTCCAAATGGAAAGCAAGGTAACATAGAGCCACAGTAACTTCCTGAATCTGCATGCAGGCTGAAATTGTGGGTCAGAATGGTGTGAATTCTCCTGTCCCCTACCAATCTCACCAGAGTGTCAGTTAATAAGTTGACAACTACTTTGATTTTCGTTGCAAATCTCCAGACTTTTGGGGTTTCTTAAATTTTGAAATCATGAGGCTCAATCCAGGCAGGAGAAACTCCACTTTCTTTTTCTAAAGAGCGAATTTTTAGCTCTCCTGGTTGTTGAGAAAACCCTGGAAATGTGGTTGCACTGTCCCGTGGAGGCTTACAAAGAAAGAGACAAATAGCAAGGATCCAATTTTTAAACAAATCTCACAGTTCTTTTTGAGCCTGTGTAGTTGGCAAACCCGGACAGTGTATGTCAGTATTAACTACTCTATTTATCTTGCACTGAACTGCAGTGGCATGGGGCAGGGGCAGGGGCATGCAACCCTTTTAGATATGGTCTGCAGATCAGGGCCTAATTTAGGGGAGGACCCTAATGCCCTAACCAATGTGCCCCCTTGCCCATCTTCACAGCTCCAGACCCACTCTTCCTTGCAGAGAAAAACTGCCTTCCCTCACTTTTAACACTTGCTACTCCACCTTCTAGGATCTGTACTCTCAAGGTGTTTTTAAATAAGCAAGGCAATGGGGGATGCCATGGCCACTGAGTGACACTGCCATGGAACACCCACTCAAGTGGAGTGAGTGGGGCATGCTTCAAATGGGCAGCTCCAAGGCAGTCACCCTACATTTGGCTGGCCCTGCACAGTGCACTCTGGATTTCCCGACAGTGCTCTGTGAGTGGCCATGAGTGGGTGCTCTGAGGCTCGTGGGAGCATGCATCCATGCCGCTCCACCTTCAGATGGGCGGTCAGATGGGTGGCCATGTGGGGTAGCATCCCATTTATAAACACCCTCAGTCTTCTAACTACACAGCCTGCCTTACTTACTAACAGCAGGAATACATGGGGCAATTTACAGGCACAGATACTAGCTCTGCCCTAAGGAGCTTTCATCTAACTCAGGCATGACACCCAGGACAACAGAGCACAAGAAGCTGGTGAGGAGACATAATGAGAAGAGACATGGAGTTGAAAGAGAAAATTGGGATTAAAGTAGGGGTAGTTGGGGAACAAGGAACTAGAAGAGTTCCAAGTGTAGGGAGCAACAAGTGGTCATGGAAGATCCCCAGATTCCTAGAGCCCAAGATGTATTAACTGTGGTATCCTGGCCAGCTACATCCTACTGTTCTCAATGCATCCAATATTCCCTCTCTCTTATGTGGGATGGTTAGACACTCCTTTGGGGTCTCATCCCAGAGGTAGCTGCATTTTCAGTAGGGAATGAAGCCATCTTGCCCTCTCTCACTGTGTCACTGGGGAGGCTGTCTGGGGGGCACTGGCCCTGAGAGATGCTATCATTCACTCACGTTAGCCTGGGCTCTTCACTCTCCTCGCTCAGGCCCCCACTCTCTGATTCCCCATTGAGCTCCTCCTTCATAGCCTTGCCAGCGCCACTCCTCCTCCGCAGCTCCTTCCTGGTGAGAAAAGCCATCAGGTACTTGTTAATGCCAGGTGAGCCTTGGACACATAAAACAACTCTGGAAAGATGGGCCAATGGGCAGCTAGCATGACATAGATCATAGAGTTAGATGCTGCTGCAGCAGCATCTTAACCTCCCAGCCCACTGCTACAGCATCCCAGCTACCCAGTGACACTGCTAATGCTGCCATAGCACTGTAACAAACAGCTATCCAATTATTGGACAGTAGGCAAAGTCCTTCTGTAGTGCTAGAATTCAAAGGAGCAGCCAGAACTTGCTTCTGTAGCTTGGAAATGCAACTGGAAGGTGACGGTTTCAAGATGGGGTGTTATAAAAGGGATATTATGTTCCTGCAATTTTTCTCATTTTTAGTTTAGTATTTTTTTTAAAAACAAAACAGATTTTCCCCCCAGCCTAAGTTAGGGAAGGAGTTCCTTTAAATTTGCATAAATCAACACAAAATAACACATGTACATTTATGAACATTAGTAGGCAGAGGGTGAATTGAGTATCACTGTCTCTCATTTCAGAGGTTGTGGAGTGAAAGGTATGATCTGCCCCCTCTTCCCCAGTACTATTTGAGTATCTCATAATCTTGAATGTATTTCTCCTTACCCCATCCCAGGAGGCAGGGCCATGTAATTAGGGCCATCTCACAAACCCACTAAGAGATTTGTCCAAAATCACCAGAGAAGCAGAGCAAGCCAGAAACTCACTGGGTGCCCTTGGGCCAGTCACATTAGTCTCTCAGCCTAACCTACCTCACAGGGTTGTTGTGGGGATTAAAATGTTGTTAGTCCTATGTAAAGCGCTCCAAGTGCCATAGCATAGGGGCACTATATAAAAATAAAGATTATTATTATTAAAAAATAAAATCTGCTCAAATTCAAGGCTAGTATGCTGGTCCCAAACCATCCACCCTCACCTAATGGCAGCACTATTATTAATTAATTATTAATTATTATTATTATTAAATATTTATATAGTGCCAGTAGCTAAACAATCATTAATGAGAGATAGGTCCCTATCTCAAGGGGCTTACAATCTAGTACCACCCCCGAAGAGGCGGGGAAGCATAATTTTGCCAAGCCCAGGAATGGCTCTGGTGCTTGGCTGTGTGCTTGGCACCCCTTTACCCTTCTGTGTAGCGACCTCTGTCCATGTCGCAGTCAGTAGTGCCGACGGACCCCTGCAGGCTGTGGTGTGAGGAATTAGAGGAGTCCGCGTGCAGAATGAAGTAGCCATCAGCAGAGCTCTCCTGGAGGTTGTGGGATTGCCTGGGGGAAAAGAGGGGGTCAATTATGTCCAGAGGGCAAGCAGGCTCTATCTCCCCAGGCACGAATGCATCTCTACCTCTCCTGTTCCTGCCTGTACATGGGAACCACACCTTACCTCTCTGGACATAGGCCACTCTCTCCCTGATGTCCCAACGTCATTGCTGCTTCCCCCTCGGAGAATCGTCCATTCTCAGGACTATGAAGCTGCTGCAAACAGAACCAGAGGGAGAGTAAGGCCAACCACTCATCCTGCAAATGAGCCAAGTGTCCTGTCATTCCACCCTGTCCCACAAGCACATTGCCACTGGGGCAAACCCTATTAATTTCAATATGGCTTGCATCTGCAGAGTACCTACTCTGCATTTATTTTGTTTAGCAATTTATTATTGGTTTCCCCATGTTGTATTTAAATGTTTGAAATGCTAACCGGTCTCTCTCCTAAGTGCCTGCCTCCATACATACCTGCCCTGCACTGCTCAGTCTTTAGTTCTGATTTTTCACTTGTAGTGTGGCCTGGAAGCTTGCACACACTCACCAAAAAAAGCTTGTCCAATAAAAGAAATCTTTTATTGAACTACTGTCTCCACTTCCTCAGAATTCAATTTGCTGGCCTCCCAACCTGTTGCTGAAAATAAGTGTTTGCACTCCCCTCCCACCCATCTGCACCTGAAGAAAGGATGCTCTGACGTCTTGTGCGAGCTACCTACGTGTGTGTGTGCATATCTGTACATTTCTTTCCATTTTGGACATGGTTTTGGATTAGACTGACCACCAGCCCTGCATTTGGCATTCTTTGTGGTGACCAAAAGAGAAGAGTGGGTGAATACAGTGGAGTGATGCAGAGTGCTTGCAGGACCAGGCATACAGTGGGGAAACACTCCACCATGGAATCACCAGAGCCCATAGAGGAGTCACAGGGGGCCAGCAACTCAGCCAGCAACTCAGATTTAAGGGGGGAAGCCAGCCATGGAGCTAGGCTGAGAGGTTACAATTGTGGAGAGCAGGAAGCTGAAACTCAGAGGAGACCATCAGGGTGTGGCAATGGCTGCCTCACTGGGTTTGAGCTGGCCTCAGAGAGGGCCTGCTGCATGGGCCAGGAGGGGGCTCACCCAGGGCCCTCTTGGAGTCAGGGTTTTCCCGGAGCTGGCTGGCAGAGAGGGAGCCAGGCTAGAGGTCACAGAGGCAGGAAGTTAAAGATGGTTGTCAGGAAGCCTGTTTTAAACTGGCACCCACCACTCCTCACAAGGAGCCAGGCAAGGGGGGAGAAGTAGCCTGCCCAGATGAAGGAGTGACTTAAGACAAGGTGAATTGTTTGGATGAATGAACTGTACAGCATTTGTTTGAACATTTGTCACATTTGTAAATAAAGCACTGGACCAAATGAAATATCGGAATCAGAACCAGGCCAAAAATCTGCTTTCAGACCTACTTCCCCTGGAGCCAGAAGCTGATAGATTAAAACCCGGGGAATCCAAGTCAAAACCGAAGGAGTATTAATTCTAGAGAGCACCTAGAAACATGCTTGAGAGTTGTAGCGGGGATGGCACAACATGGTACAGGTCTGTGTGGCATATTCAATGTGTATGAGGGAGGCAGCTAGCATCACCTTTCCCCAATCAAAGACAACCTTCAAAATTCAGAAGCCTCAAAAGAGAAACTGATCAGAGGTTTGTCACATTTTTCTTTAAGTGATCTGTTGGTGCATGATGGGAGGTGGATCCATCAGGGCGAATTATGCCAGAATATCTCCCATCAGGCAGACCTACAACTGAACTCCCAATAGGGACTGGTGCTCAATGGCTTGAACTACCTTATATCCAAATCCTTGGCCACAAGAGTGCAGTAATGGGAGATTGCCCCCTCAATACCCAGGAAGTAACTAGAGTAAATTATAAAGCAATCAATTTGCAATGCAATGGCATTTCAAGTTAATCTACCCTACAGTATTTTTCTTAGCAAGTCAATCTAAAACAACCCTTGTTTTTTTTAGTCTCAGAGGCAGGAATAAAAACATTCCTTCGGTTTATGTGAAGATACTCACAGCCATACATGCTGATGAGTACATACGGAATATGCAAAGGTGTGTTTGATGCATGGCGGGAGATCCCCAGTGTCCCTGCAAAGCATGTGTCAGAATTCCTTACCATTAGCTGCTTAGGAATGACGGCAATGCTGACTCTCCGGCGAGCTGCCCCCTAGGACAGAAGCAGAGGGGACCTAGTTATTGCTTAGTCCAAGGAGCCACACTGTCTGCTCCAAGCAGCCAGCACAGCTTGGATTCCAGTTTCCCTGCTCCCTGACGTACTTGCTCTGCGCTGCTTGCTCCTTTATCCCTGCCTGAAGCTTAGTATGAGGGCTGTGCACCAACCCTGATATGGTCTTATAATGGCTGGAAAGGCTGTTCCATTTCAAGTCTGGGCGGGGGGGAGGGGGCAGAGATTATTTTATTTATTTATTTATTTTATTCCACCCTATCCCTTAGGCTCAGGGTGGCTTGCAGTTCTTTAGCTTATTAAATGTAACATTAACAATTAACTAACTCAACTCTTAATCCTCAGAACAACCCTGAGGTAGGTTAGGCTGAGAGATCTGTGATTGACTGGCCCAAAATCACCCAGTGAGTTCATGACTAAGGTGAGACTTTGGGGGGGGCTTCCCCCACTCCCCCTACCAGCTGGTCCAAGTACTGCACTCTTAACTTTCCCCCAGGATTTGATTGACTGGTTCTCCCTTGGCTTTGAATTCTTGGCTCCTGACTACCAGTCCCAATTCTAACCATGTGCCCTAACACCCATGTCTGTCCAAGTTCTGGTCACTCTCCCATCACCACCCCCGACCCTCACAGTAGGAAAGGCCATTATAGAACTGGTGGGGATTTGAGCAGAATCTGCCTCCCCTCTTTACCTGCTGGAATGTTCGCATCAGGGGAAGTTTCAGTCTCTGCTGCCCGTCATCTAAGGAAACAGAGACAGGACGTCTGCAAATTTTAGAGAACACTTATGACCCTGGTTGGAGTCAACAGCTCCCCTGCCCTGAGCAGCTAGCCTTGTCCTACCAATCAGACAGCCTCACAGGCTTGCCCTGTGCCCTGCCCGAGTTAGGCAGTCCTTGCTGGACTCCCAGTGCCTTTGCACAGTAGAGAAACTTCGTGTGGCTGGAGAGCAAACTCTTTTCCCAAAAGTTCAATGGCCACAGCTTGACAAACTGCCAAGGCAAAGAGCCGCTCACACAGGAATCCCCAAAGGCTTCCCAGGAATGGCAGATTTGAGGACAGAAAGGAGCCTTAGAGATTACATGCCCTTTCCTTCTCAACTGTGTCCATTGCTGCAGGGAGGAATGACCATCTCCTTCCATTCATTCATCCCCCTGCCCTTAGTTTGCCTGCTCTGAACCCCCCACATCTGCCTACAGTCACCAGCTGAAAGCAGAACCTACAGTCCTGATGCCCAACCCCATTCCTTAACCACTAGAATAGGCTTCCCTTCCACCTAGGGCATATGCTTGCTCAGTCCTAGGGGCCCCACAGCAGCTGAGCCCACCTCACCCCTGTTCTCTGCCAGCTGCCTGTTCCGGGAGTTCTGTTGAATCAACCTTTTCATCTCCTCCAACTCCGTGTGCTCCCGCAGATGATGTCTCTTCAGGTTCTCCACATGCTGTACCATCACCTCTGCTGCCCGGCTCATGCGGGCCTCCTACAGAAGAGGAGTAAGGGGAGAGTCTCAACAGGGTTGACACGCACATGTGCTGGCCCTTTAAAAGTAGCCCATGAGTCACTGAAACCCTGCCCCTTAGCAGGGATATAAAAAGAGGCCTAACTTGGCTGGAGTCAGTTGAGCTGGGGCAGACAAAGAGTACACATTGCTAGTGGCTACGTGCCCTCGCCATGCTATCCAGGGTCCTGCAACCAAGGTACCTGCAGAAGGGTGCTACTGAGGGAGTGGAGAAGGGAGGTTAATGCTTGCTTAGCCCAAGGGGGGGCCTTGGTACAAGCCAGGACCCAGATGGGGTCAGAGAACTGGAGGTACCGGATGCCCTGAATGTATCCTGTCTGTATATATGTGCACTAGGGAAAGGAATAAAGCAGTGTTATTCTGAACTCAGTGTTTGTTGCCTGTTCCTGGAGGTGAGCTGAGGAGCAAACCAGAAGGGTAGCCCTGATCCTGCAAGGAACTGTGCCGATCTGAGGGCCATCCTTCACAAGGGTCTCTAAATCACACTCCAGCTCATCCATGTCCCACTAAACTCTGGCATTCACAAATGCCCCTCTTCCCACAGGGCCTGCATGGCACATGGTTTAGCCAAGTGTTAGGCCACCGTTTCTGACAACCAGGGACAGAAGCATCCAAACCACCTGACATCTAGCCCAGCCCAGCCCTGGCAGGGCTGCGAACTGGGCAGCCTCACACAAGAGGAAGGTCTAGGTCTGGCAGAAAAACAAGAGCCCATGGAGGAACAAGAGAAGGAAAGCCAGGTCTGCATGGGAGCCAGGTAGACACTGAGGTACCAGACCAATTCAGGGTGAGCAGTGGCCCCTGCAAGGACCAGCCTAGGAGAAGATGCAGCTGCTGCCGCCAACAGTTACATGGGGGAGGCTCTGCTCTGGCTGGTGAGGAGAGGGCTCATCATCAAGGAGATCAGACTCTGCTGGGATAAAGCCCTTCCACTGTCCTGGCTCCCAGCAGCTCCTGTGCTGGAATTAGAGGGGTGCAGGGATCTCATCTAGCCTTCCGAGGGCCAATGCTGGGTCAGTTCCTGCAGCACCTTCTTCCCCATTCGCTGTCTTTCATTCCTGAGCCTCCAATACGCTCCCCAAGCTGGTGCACTGGCAGGGCTTAATTTGGGGAGAGGAGTGGGCTTTCCAGGGTCTATCCCTGGCAATTAAATTCAAGGAGGGTGCTGAACCCCAGGAAATATTCTCAGTAGGTGTGCACCCCAAAATGTAAATGGCCAATATTGGCCATTTCAGGGTTGGAAATGAAAGGCAGAAAAACCTGCATGGTTTATTTGGCTTTCATTAATTACTTTCCTACCCTGCCTCACCCCCTGCGTGGTCACTGTATAGATTAAATCACAATCATTCCTGTTTTATAATCAGCTGTAGAAAGGTAGGTTAGTCCAACGCTTAAGCTGATAGCTGGAGACTTTCCCTACTCTGACAAGCAATAGGGCAGACTTGGGCCCTGGAAATCCATTTTTTTACAAATTAAGCATGGGGGCACTGGCCTGATGGACAGCTCCTAGCTTCTCTGCCGCACTCGTCGCCCGCTCAATCGTTCCGGCCAGCACCACCAGGCTGTGCTGCAATTGCTCCACTATATCCTTGCGCTTAGAGTCCATGCAGGATTGGCTCAGTTTCTGGAGGGAGGCAGAGACAGTTGGGTTGGGAACATGGGAGCACTTGGCAAAATTTAATCATTGGTTACTTCTTGGGAAGCGCCCTTTCTTGTTCCCCCACCCCAAGTCTGAAGCAAAGAATGAAGTGAACATCCCTCCCAGCTTACAAGTTATGCTGGCCAGGAAACTTGGGGAACATTCACATGCAGAGCCCAGCCAGACCCCTTCTTCTTTCCTCTTTAGTTGTTGTGGGATCTCAGTGCTAGTGGAAGCAGCCAGGTTAACAGCTCTGGGGGCCAGAATCCTCCTTTCCCACTAAACATTTGCCCAGTAGGACACTTCATATGTTCTTATAGCCAGGGTCTTCCTCCCTGCCTTCCTCTGAGCAGCAGGTTTCCCTCTGAGGAGGGGTCCCATCTCCAAGTCCACTCTCTAAGCCAGAAACCTCTCATCTGAAGCTGCCAGTGGGTCTTTTTGACAATGTGGACAACTCAGAAACAGGCCTGAGAGACCCACAGATGCATTTCACTGAAGAGCTATTGAGCTTTGAGACTCTATCATTCTGGGCTGGATTCAGACCAGAGAAAGGCTCAGCTTCCCAACCTTCCATCCCATGATCCAGGTAGTCCCGTTCTCCCCACACACACCCAGCGAGAAGGGAGTACCAGAGGCGTACAATACTCCGCTGCGCCAATAGGATCCATGGAGCAACAGTGATTCCTGCTCAGGAATCACTTTCATTGCACAGAAGCAGCAGCCGGGGAAGAGCTGGTAACACCACCAAGGGATTTGTTTGTTCCCTGTTGTGGCAGGGGCAGCGATGTTCTCTCTGCCTCCTCCAGGAGATGGCCTAGCAGGTCTGAAATTTAACACCTGGCCTCAATCCCACCCAGGCCAAGGGTGAGCACGAAGGGTACAGCTCTAATAGGGACAGGTGGTGCAGCTCTCGAATCTGAGGGACCCATGTTCGCTGTTGCAGCTGGTCCCCCATCAGAAGTAAGGATTGGGGGGGGGGGGGGGAGGCATTCCATCTCTGCAGCAGGGCCCATTCCAACCTAGCTACACACCTCGGGGCACTGCCATGATGAACCTTCCTCCATCTCCAGACCCTTGCGGCCCAGCCCCACTGACCTGCAGCGTGGCCCGACATTCTGCCAGCTCCTGCTGGATATTCTCCTCAGCCACGTTCCTCACCCGTTCCTCCACCTGCACCCGTCGCCTCAGAGTGAACATGTCACAGCGGAAGGCCAGTGCCAAGTGTGCAAAAGCTGCCTGTCAGGGAGAGGAGTGACATCAGGCGAGACTGGAAAGAAGGCAGAAGGGATCGCTTCTTAATGCCCACACAGCGGGTGATTGCACAGATAACCTGACCCAGGCTTGGGTGCACATGCAGTCAATTGTACATGTTCTGTTGGACCTGCTGCTACTTGTGTTGGACGAGTGGGGGGGTGAGAGGGATTGGCTATTCTGTCCTGTGGCAGTCTGCTGCTTTAAAGGCTTGTTGAAATTGACCAGGGGGAAGGAAGCCTGGTCAGTTTCACCAAGCATCTAAACCAGGGATTGGACACCAGAAGGGAAAGGTTTTTCCTTTGAAAATTAGTACAAGCTCTGCACTGGATAGGAGTTGGGAATGGGGATGCCAAGGATGGATGCAGAAAGGGGAGGGTTCAGAGCATGGAGCTAGGGCATGGATCCATCCCTTATTCTGGAATGCATATCCTCATATCAGTCCATCTTCCTCTGAGCTCACTCTTATAGTATTTAAGAACAGGGACAGGATGCATGGGCCAAATATATATAAAACAAGCTATTGCTTGGTTTTTGCCTACAGGCTGTAAGGTTCCCTGATCCTGCTGTACGTAATTCAATGCAGGCTAGGCTCCCTGCTCCCCACCTGACAAAAGAGAACATGGAATCCCCTATGGATGGGCTTCCCTGCTCTCCACTTGTCAGCTGTCAGGTGGGAAGCAAGGAGCCCAGCCTGTGCTGAGCCGCAGTTGTCTCAGTCTGCTAGCAGCATCCCAGCTGGGGTGCTGCCAATACTGGAAGGGCTTTGCTGACAGCAGCCCAAGAAGAATCCAGGGCTGCTGCCACAGAGCCGTGAGTATGTCACGTTTGGCATCACCCCAGCTATGGGAGTCTACATGTGTTGCTATCCACTCTTTAGCTATGGGGCGGGAAACGTGTGGAAACACCCAGACAGGAGCCACAGGTTGAGCTGGGTAGAATTGTCAAATACCCAACTGGGGATCCATGGGGATGGAAAGAGGAAATAGCCTTTATCACAATCAAGACATTCTGTGAAAAATACTTGGCTATTAATTTAAATAAAAAAAGAAAAGAAAAGAAAAAAGAATTGGGGGTGGCAAACTTTTCAGAGTTTCCTGAAATTTTCTGCTTTACTTCTGGGTTCTGCCAACAGAAATGCACCCAAGAGAGGCCCAAAAATTAAAATTAAATTTAAAAAATAAAATAAACATTCAACTGAAAATTTGGGGGCTGAAGGGGAATTTTTTTTATTTTTTTTTTAAATCTATTTTTAAAATACTAGCTGTATTTGTGGTTTTAAAAAATATACTCTGGGAAAAGCTACCCAAAACGATGCTCTGGTGCCCCGCAGTGATCCCTTGTGCCCATCTCATGCTTATTTATCTATTTATTTATTCAAATAAATAAGGCTCAGACTGGCTTAGCTGTGCGCTGTGCCCTGAGCAGGCCCTGCCACTCTGCCAGGCAGTATAAAGCCGAGGCACAGGCTCAGAGTGATGGGCGACCGAACAGTCACCACCCGTGTTCTTTGGTGTGTGGGGAAAGGCCCTCTTCCCACCAGGTCAGTGGCTATGAGAATACTCCTACAGCCACATTTATGCAGGTACCTTTTGGGCCTGATTCTGATCTCTCGCTGATTTTAATTTCATGCATTTCAATAGAGCCAGGCCTGATTTGCACCAGGAATAAAGTGAGAGGAGAATCACCCCCTTTAGAACAGAGGTGGGGAACCTCCAGCCTATAGGACAAATCTAGCTGCTCGCTGGTTTTTATTTGGCCCCTTTCCTGGATCTGGTCCATGTATCCAGTCCTACCCTCAAGTCAGGGAAGGGAGCAAAGAAGGCAGAAACTCATGGATAGGGGAGGGATTCATGATCTGCACCCTCCCCTGTCTTCTCCTTAAGCAACGCCACCCCCAATTCCTACATAGGTTCCCCACCCATCAGATCATCAGTGTGGCTACCACAGCAGGGCCACACAATCCCACCCAGGAACACAGTAGCAAAGCATCCAAAGGCCTCCCAAACAGATCCACTAACCATTACCGAGCTAACTAACCCTGGGGAGAGACCCTGGACGGTGGTAGGACTAGGAGGTTAAAGGCCCGGATCAACAAAGAGACATTTCGCAGAGTGTGCAGCTCTGCCTACAACTGGCTGTTCCTCACCAGCAGACAGCAGGAGCCAGAGAGATGCTCAGTCACAGTCACAGGGTTCTGTACAGCTGCCAGTTGGACAGCAAAGCCCCTGAGTCAGCCCTGGTGCTCAGGAGGCTCTTAGGATTATTATCTGCTGATGCAAGGCTGCCATCTGCAAGCCTCAAAGCACTTTACAGAATTACAAAGTACTGCCTGTACCCCAAAAGAATTGATGAAATGCAGCTGGCTCTGGGGCAGTGCTCACCTCCACATCCTGCTCTGTCAAAGCCACTCTGCAAAAGAGGAGCACACAGAGTTGTCAGGGATGCGCAAGGCTAGGGAGGGCATGGAAAGGCAGGGCATGGAATGTAGGATCATGTGGCCTGCTCCTCCAGAAGAGACAGAGGGGAATCGCTGAATGCCCCAGTGTACAGATAGGGCCCCATGGATTCTGCACTGTTGCGATCACAGCCATTCTCACATAAGTCTGCCTTTGGCCAAACAGTCTCTGAAATTGCCTCTGCCAGAGCAGAATTAGAGCCGGATCGAGGGGGGGGGGGCAATGTGAGCTAACCAATGGGGTGCCAGCACTATGACAGGTGGTATATATTCCAGACCAATGGGACCCTGTGCCATAACTGCTGAAGAGGAGCAGCCCATGACCAGTCAGAGGAGAGAGAGAGAGGAGCTCTTCCCCACCCCTCTGATAGATTTTTATAGAATTTTGTGAGTTTTTTAAAGATACAAGATGTTCAAAATGGATGTAATGGCATGCCAGGAAGTTCATTTGCATTCAATATTTGCATAATTTACAGGGTTTAATTAATATGCATAATATATTCTGCTTGCAGAATGTGACCCTTCTGCTTGCAAAATTTGGGTTTCTTGGTTGCAGAATCTGAGGAGAGGGGCAGGGAAGGAATTTGTAGAATACACAGGGCCCTGAACAGAGAAACGCCCCTTCCGCTGGGGCTGACCTGCTGCACCCTCTTCACTGCTGCCCTCCTGAGCTGGCAGAACCAGCGCAGCCGTGTTCAAGGTTGGAGGTCAGTGATCCTGTGCATAGGGCTAACAGAGTTTTAGTGCCAATGACAGCACGGATGGTAAGAAGGGGACTTCAGTCTCTGGGTACAGGTCTGGCAACTGTCCCCCAAGCTCTCCCAGCATGCCTTGGAAGGTACCCTCTCTAGGACTTAAAGAGAAGTCCATTTCCTGTGGCCCATGCACGATTTTGGCTAATCTGTTGAGAAAGTCTGTGTCAGTTATGGTGGGAGGTTCTCTGTGACGTCTTCTTCAAAACAGCAAATGGGCCAAGACCCATTTAACCCATGTCACACAGGGGCCAGCAAACAGCTCTGATATGGGGCCACTGATTAAGTCAGACCCTGCTCTGTGGAATAAAACCGATACCCTCCCATGCCTGTCAGAGAATAAATGCAGCTTTGGGCTGGCTTTGAAGCAATGACTCAGAGAGAAGGGGCTTTGCATCTCTTGGCTGCCCATAATATATCTGTCCCCTCCAGTGGGGAAAGCAGATTCTGTCACCTTCTTGGCTTGGGAGGAAGAGGGCAGGCATGCAGCAGAAGCTCCTACCTGTGGAGGCCCAACCTCTCCAGCACTGATAACTCAGTCAGTGAGTTTGTCAATGGTTCCTCATGGGACTCTGGCTCTAGGAAGGAAAGGACAGCAATTAATCTGGAGAAGAAGGAAAAGCAGGTGGAGAAATGGGACTCTCCTTGGCTCTCATCTGTCTCAACTGGGCCTGATTCTGGCTTGAAAAGTGGTCCCAGCTAGAAAATTCCACAGGGCAGACAGAGGAGTACCCAACAGTTCACCTCATGGAAGCTCAGGCCAAGGGAGAGTTGCCCTGGCCTTTTCTAATCTGGATTTGCTGTCCACTAGTAAGCAGCTGTAGAGATGTTAGAGGTAAAATACAGAGC
Organism: Sphenodon punctatus; assembly: GCA_003113815.1. Lineage (NCBI taxonomy): Eukaryota > Metazoa > Chordata > Lepidosauria > Sphenodontia > Sphenodontidae > Sphenodon > Sphenodon punctatus. The sequence goes on along the minus strand of QEPC01012575.1, from coordinate 861,762 downwards.
CAAGGTGTCCAATAACTCCTACAAGAAGATGGTGCCAACCTCAGAGTATTCCACAGTAGTGGCCCTTACTAAAGATTACCAGGATTCTGCCTTTTCTTTGAGGAATCCATCCTCAATATCCCTTCTCTCCCCTTCGCCTCATCCTAACTGGATCATTAGAAAAATAAGAACTTAAGAAGTGCCGTACCAGATCAGACCAATGGTCCATCCAGCTCAGCATCCTGTTTCACTGTGGTCACCTTTAGGGATCCATTCCTGCTGTTCACTCCCAGTCCCCGACAGTCATAGTAGGTCTCATCTTCTGACCAACTTGACTAATAGCCATTGATGGACCTACCCTCTGAACTTATCTAATCCATTTTTTAACCCAATTATGCTAGTGGCCTTCACAACCACCTCTGCTAGTGGCCTTCACAACCATCTCTGGCAATGAGTTCCAGAGGTTAATTGTATGTTGAGTGGGGGTAAAAATACTTCCTTTTATTTATCTTAAAACTGCTGTCAGTTAATTTTATAGGGTGTAAGCCCCTTGAAGTAGGAATCTGTCTCTAATTATGATTGTAAAGTGCCAGGTATATTGCTGGTGCTATATAAATAATAATAACTTTTGAATATTATGAGTGTAAACAACAGCTCCCCTATTTACTTGCTCCGCACAGCTTGTGATTTTGTAAACTTCTCATATCACCCTTAAGAAATAAGAACATAAATAGTGCCAAACTGAGTCAGACCAATGTTCCATCAAGCCCAGCATCCTGTCCTCTGACAGTGGCCAATCTCGATCGTATGGGAGAAGAACCAACAGTCACAATGGGCAACCCATTCCCCATTGTTCACTCTCAGCTCCCGACAGTAAGAACTTCATCCCGTAAGCTACTTGGTTAATAGCCATTAGTGGACCTACTCTCTAAGAACTTATCCAGTCCTTTTTTAAACCCAGCTATACTACTGGCCCTGACAACGTCCTCTGGCAACAAATTTCAGAGGTTAATTATGCATTGAGTGAAAAAGTACTTCCTTTTATTTGTTTTAAATCTGCCGGCAGCTAGTTTCAGGGCATGTCCCCTAGTTCTAGTACTATTTGAGAGGGTAAATAACCATTCCCTATCTACTTGTTCCACACCAATTAAGATTTTATAAACCTCTATCATGTCCCCTCTCAGTCTTCTCTTCTCTAAGCTGAAGAGACCCAGCTTGTCCAGCCTCTCTTTGTACGGAAGCCGTTCCTTACCCTTTATCATTCTTGTTGCCCTTCTCTGGGTCCCGGCACAGCTAAAAGCAGCCAGTTGCCCCAGGGGGCCCAGGGTGTGTGTGTTAACTTTGTATTTTTGACAGGGACGGGCCGATGCAAGCATATCACACCGGTGCTTCGCTCTCTGCACTGGCTGCCGGTATGCTTCCGGGTCCAATTCAAGGTGTTGGTGTTGACCTTTAAAGCCCTAAATGGCTTGGGGGGCCCCTATCTGCAGGACCGCCTCACCCTCAGGGTTCTGGAGCAGCCCCTGCGGTTGGTTGGGGGCGCCCTCCTCAAGGTCCCCCGGGTTTCCCAGGTGTCCACTATGAGGAGGGCGTTCTCCGTGGCTGCGCGCACGGCTGTGGAACTCCTTCCCGTCGGAGATCCGCTTGGCTGCCGGCCTCCCCTCTTTCCGTAGACAATGTAAGACCTGACTGTTCTGCCAGGCCTTTACTGAGAGAGATGGGGTGGATGGGGTTTTATATTGTTTTTAATTGAATTACTACTGTTTGTTTTAATGTTTTTAAATGTTTTTAATATGTCGTGAGCCACCCCGAGATGCCTGAGGCAGGAGGGGGTGGCATAAAATGTTTAATATAAATAAAATAAATAAATAAATCTCATCCGCTATGTAGCTGTCCAGGCACCCAGTCTTGTAAGATCCTGTTGCAGTTCTTCACAGTCTGCTCATGTTTTAACTACCTTGAATAACTTGGTGTCATCTGCAAATTTGATCACCTCACTCTTAATG
>QEPC01012575.1:834130-845901 GCA_003113815.1 Sphenodon punctatus | reverse complement strand
GGCCGGGGGAATCCTGGGGCCAGGAGGGGCATTGCCCCTCCAACCCTAGGCGGCCCACCGCCACTGGTCTATAGCACTTATCAGGTCCCCATCACGGCAGTATCTGAGCACCTCACATTCTAATGATTTAAGAATACACTCTGTGCCATACTGGGTCAGACCAATGGTCCATCTAGCCCACCATCGGTCTCCAACAGTGGCCAACTTTGATTGCTTCAGAGACGTGCACAACAAAACAGGTCACAATGGAGTGATCCGTTCCCTGCTATTCACTCCCAGCCCCCAACAGCCAGAGGTCTCATCCCTGACTAACTTGACTAATCACCAATGATGAGACCTACCCTCTAAGAAATTCTCCAATTCTTTTTTTAAACCAGTTACACTTTTGGTCTTCACAACATCCTCTGGCAAGGAGTTCCACAGCCTAATTGTACAATAAATGAAAAAGTACTTCCTTTAGTTGTTTTAAATATGCTGCTAATATCATAGGGCATTCCCACTAGTTCTAGTAACTTGACAAAGGGTAAACAAGAGCTCCTTATATACTTGCTCTGCACCAACTCATGATTTTGTAAACTTCTATCAAACTATTTTGTAAACTTCTATCAAAATTTTGTAAACTTCTATCAGTCATCTCTAAGCTGAAGAGCCCTAACCTATTGAGTGTCACCTTGAAAGAAGCCATTCCCTACCCATGATCATCTTTGTTGCCCTTTTCTGCACCCTTTCCAATTCCAATTGTACTATGTCCTTTTTGAAATGGGACAACGAGAACTTCACACAATAGTATAGGTGTGACTGTACCATGGATTTATATAGCAGCATGGTGATATTCTCCATTTTATTTTCTATCCCTTTCCTAATAATTCCTAGCACTCAGTTTGCCTTTTTGACTGCTCCTGCACACTGAGCTACTGTTTTCAATGGACTAAACCCAATGACCTCACAATTATTACCTTGAGGGGTAACACTTAATTTAGAATCCAGAATGCCTCTCATATACAGGCTATTATCCCCATTTTACAGATGGGGAACTGAGGCCCAAACACAGACCAAGTGATTTACCAAAGGTCATGGAAGGTGTCAGTAGCAGAGCAGAGCAACAAATTTAAACTGGATGTATCAGGCTACTGTCTATTCACTGGATTCTTCTTCTATCTACATTTAATGTCACCAGCTGGTTTCCTGCCTTCATAGAAGGTGGGAAGCGTTTGAGGCCCTTCAAATTACACTATGTAAAATTTTCAAAACCATCTACATGATTGTGGAGCCTAAACCCCATTTGCGAAAGTGTTGTAGGCATGTAAGTGTGTCAGCTCCTGAGTGGGAAAGAGATGATTGGATAGATGGATGAGCATGCAGGGCAACAAACAGAAATATGAACAGATGGCACAATTGGATGGATGGATGGATGGAGATGCAGAATAGAGTATGTATGGAGATTTTTATTAACAATTTCTACAGAGATTTCAATGTTCAGAGAGCTTTATCTAGTTCACCTTCACAGTCACCGGCTGAGTTCACAACTAAGAAAGAAGTTGAACCTTGGTCTTTCAGATGCAAATTCATATTGATTTTATTTGCATTCCATTTCCCTAATTTTCCAGATTGAATTAAGGATTCATATTATGGATCCATATTTAAATCAATTAAGAAATAAAACAATATTAAAAAAACATTGCACACCAGACCATTCTGTCATGCATACCTTTCCCCAAAATGACGACAGCAGTGTCGCCGCCGTTTTGGAAAAGGGCAGCTGGTCTGCACATGAGCAAAATGGCCACCGCACGTGCACAGAAGAGCTACCCTTTTCCAAAATGGTGGTGACACTGCTGTCATCATTTTGAGAAAGGGTGCACATGCACAGAACGGTCCAGTGGCCATTTTGCACATATGCAGTAATACTTTTTTTTAGCACTGAACCAAACCAACCAGGCTTGGTTTGGTTCAGTATGGATTAATCCATAACAGCCCATTCCATGCAGTTACAGATTGAATCGGAATCCCCACCCCTAGTCTATAGATGTGTTTCAGGGGCCACAGCAGCACTTTAGGTATTTCATAATTATTCTTAGGGTGACTAACATTCTGCTCTGCCCACCTCATTGAGTTCACCTCTGCCCTGGGCTGTTTTGCTAATATGTTACTGACAGAGATGTAAACTACTGTGACAGGGAGTGGGGGTGGGACTGCCGGGGATGAGGGAGATTAACGCTGGGAGGAGGGGTATGGTATGCCGAGGAGAATACAGTGCTGAGGAGGTGGGTGTCAGGTGACGAGGGAGAGTGATGATGTCAGGAAGGGATGTGAGAAGGACAGCAGATGGGGACATAAAAGGTATTATCTCAGTTAATTTGTATCCATCTCTTGCATTTGGGACCAACATGACAATCACCCACTCTCTCTAGGAAGACAGCAGAGAATCTCACCAAGAAGGTAGGGAGGGGGAACCGGGGTGGGGTGGGGGACACTACTGCTGCTGAGGCGAGGGTATAGCTATATTTGTAACAGGTGGTGAAGCTACACTGGGGCCCATGAGTCTGCGGGGTGGACACACTATCTGGTGCAGCTGCATTCTCTGCTGCTCAGAGGGGTGGGCAGGATGATCCATTCCATCTCTGCATCAGGGCCCATTCCAACCTAGCAACCCCCCTGGCTAGAGTTAAAAGAATATAGTCTAATACGCACCTGAGATCTGCTTCAACTCACCACGTTCTACCCCAACCTGCCCACCGTTTCCTAGCAAGTACCTGGGATCACGCCCAGACTCCATCTCTCACATAGTACTAACTAACCTAGGTCCCTCTTTTGTTTATCCTACCAGAAGAGGACAGCGGCTGGATTACAAATTAATGGAGCAAAGAGACCATTAAGACGACACTCGCCTTACCTGTGTGACATAAGCTGATGGCAGCAAGCATCCAACCCCTCCCGGCCCAGGGGTGGACAGCGTCTTATCCACTGTGGGGGAGAGAAGGAAATGGGGGTTTGTGGCCTCCACTCTTCAGAACACGCCCCTTTAAAACAAAAAGGAGATGGCAGAGAGCGCCAAGATGGCAATTGGAGGCTGCATATGTTCCCGACCCATTCGTGAGCAGTTGCCTGCTCTAGTGTGTTTATACAGGGGTGGGGAAGCTTTTCCCTTCCATGAGTCACTTTGAAAATGAGTGCAAGCTTTGTGGGCTGGATAGGAATTGGGGACGGGCATGCTTAAAGGATGCTCGGGATGGGAGAAGGAAGGGGACGGTCCAGATCATGGATCCATCCCCTATCCTTGAATGCATGCCCTCATCTCTGTTCCCTTTCCATGAGCTTGCTCTTCCGGTGCTTGAGGGCAGTGACTGGGATCCAGAGGCCAGATCCAGGAACTAGAAAGGAACCAAATGGACTGGATTTGGCCCATTGACTGGAAGTTGTCCAGCCCTGGTCTATAACAACAGCAAGGCCACAACAGAGACTCAGTGTCTGCCTCAGGATCACTCCCACCCTTACTGGGTAACAGGTTAAAATACAACTCAATTGTCCTGCCATTGCAGGCAAGGGCTTCTCAGAGAGGACTGGTCACAACTACAGTGCTTTAAAAAAAAAAGGCAATATTGACTGGATGAGAGCTGTCTTGCTGGGAGGAGTGAGGAAGGGAGATGCACAGGCCTAGCTTGATCCTTGAACTCCAGGCCACTGGGGATTTGTCTCTGGAATGAGACGGGTCACTGAAGAAGGAGGAGTAGCTAAGGGAGTACTATGGAGGCCTGGAAGCACTCTCCCTAGAGTTTATGAGGTGCTGTGGGATCCTAGAAGCATGAGAGGTACCGAACTGTCAGGGGAAAGCAGTACAATTCCTCTTCCAGGAGTGAGAAGCCAACACCAGAAACAACACCATTCAGTCAAGTGGATGATGTGATGGTGATGGGGCTGGTCTGCTGCCTCCTGGGAGGTGTCTCCTTACCACCCCTTACCCACAAGTCTCCCCCGGAGAACTCCCGGCAGGACCCTTCTGTCCACACAAAGAGCTACGCTTTTGCCGCTGAGCACACAGGTGCTGCCGACATGAACAGTCAAGGCCAGGAAGTAGCTCCCACTTTGGATGTGGATTGCTCACAAGCTGTGGCGATTGCATTGGATGTGTGGCTTACTGACCTTGCTGGGGCTAAGAATAGGGTTGAAAGAAACCCAGGACCTTTCCTACTAGAAGCGCAAGCCTCTACAGATGAAGCTAAAGCACCACATCTAGGGTTGCCACCACTCAGGATTTTACTTACTCTCAGGGTTTCCAAGCATTATCTCCATTCCAGGCTTTGGGTTAAGCAGATAATTTTCAGGGTAAGTCAAGTGCTTGACTCCACTTGCCTCTCTGGGCAACAGGGGGCTGGAGCGGCATGATCAATCACAAAAGACAGAATAAAAAGATATAGAAGATTCAGGACTCTAGCACCTTGAATCTTTGTAAGGCGGCTGGAAAGGGGGGGGCAGGGAGATCTGGCCAAGTCTCCTTGGCCCAAGGACCTATCTATGCTTGCACCCCAGGCTCTGTGCTCAGTCCCTATCCCATCTATCCAGCACCCACCTCCTTCCCCTATTTAACCCAACCTAAAGGAGCTTCTAAATTTGCATAAGCCAAATGGATGCAAATTTATGCAAGTTAGCACCATCTAGTTTTCTTACTTGGGAGACATGGCAACAATAAGCACATTCCCCATAGTTACAGGATGGGAAACTCAGGCCTGGGGGGCAAATAGTTTTTATTTGGGCCCTTCCCAGCACCTGGATCTGGCCCCTAGATCCAATCCCTACCCCCGAGACTGAGCTCACGTTTAAGAAGCAGAGAAGAAAGCATGCACTCAAGGAAAGGGGACAAATCCAAGATCTGGACCCGCCTCCTCCTGAACACCCCCCTGCACCCCCCCTCCCTCCATCCTCTGGGCAGCCCTTGGAGCTTGTACTAATCAAAGTGACCCCTGGGAGGGGAACGTGTTATTTCATGGTATTGTAGAGAGAAGGAGGCTGAGACAGGGGAACTGGTTACAACATAGCCATCTTGGTGGCTGCTTTTCTTGTTCTGGCAAAACACGGAAACAGGACGTAGAGTTCTGCCTGGGATAAGTGCAGAGCTACCAAACTTATTAATGGGACAGTACAATGCAAAAACATTTCCCCACCCCCTGCCATAAGCTTGAGCAGACTTACCCCCACCAAAGGCCCAGTCACTGGATAAAGATCCACAGCGTGCAGGGCTGGCCTTAGAATTTGCATGGCCCAGGGTGAAAATAAAATGTGGGGCCTCAATGGCCCTTCCCTCCATAGTCCCACCCCCTTAACCCCTTCCTGCAGGACCCCGATTCCCCACCCTAATAGATTTGGTGAGACAAGGGAGAGACAGGGTCCCACAGGAAGTAGCCACTTCAGGGGGTTGAGAGTCACAGGCAGGGAGACAGCCCCACAGAAATAACCCATCCCAGAGCCTCAGAAACAGTAGTCCTGAGACTACCAGGACTGATTTTCCCTGTGTGGCCCTTTCTGATGACAAGACCCAGACTTTGGCTCCTACTGGCCCTGCTTAAAGTTGGCTCTGACAGTGTAGCTTACTCAAACATGGCTAGCTCTGGCTTTGGCTTACTCCAGCACTGTGGGGACACAGGTCTATAATACCACTTTGTAGATGAGCTACAATCAGACCCCTTGCAGGTCTATGGCCCTGCAATCCCGGAGCCCAGAAAGCCCCATTCCATGCTGCAGGCTAACCCCAATCTCTGGATTAAAGCAGCCACATGAAGCTCTGCACATCCCGATCTAAAAGCACAGCTTTGGACCTGGTAAAAGGAGGACCTTTAGACTTGGTGCAAGGAGGAGAGAAGACAATTTACCTGACTATTTCTGCCCCCACCTCTGCCTCAGCCTCAGCCAGCCCTAAGCAGGGAAGGAAGAGAGAACCAGTCAGCCATGCTGACCTCTCCTCTATCCCTTACCTTCTTTCTCTCAGGAAGGAGTGAAGGTTCCTCAGGAACGGCCCAACATGTCTTTGGAGAAGCAGCTGTAGGGAAGGAGAAGAGAGGAGAACTATGGAGGGGAGCGCCCCTGGCAGCAGCACCATGCCCAGCGGGACATTTTTCCACTTCAGGAGCATCTGTTTACGGTCGCTCCCTTCCCACAGCCTGGCTTTTCTCACAGTTATATACACAAGCTCTGTGGGAGGGCCCTCCCCTGTGTTCTTTTCACAGAGCATGGGTAGCAAGTGTGAGCAGGGAACAGATCGGAAAGGGTGGAGAAGCCACTGGGATGATCTAATAAGCTCTTTGGTCTCCTTTCCATCCAAGTGTCTCCAGCCACTTCAGACACTCAAAGTAAGCGCCTCACAATCCCCTTGGAAACTGCTGTGTAATTAATTAGCCCTTTCTTCCAGCAAACAGAGAAACTGAGGCACAAGAAAATGAAGTGATTCACTCCAGATCACCTACTGGGACCATGGCAGAGCTGGGAACCGAAATGCCAGGGTCCTAAGTCCTTTGCTTTAGCCAGGAAACAATATTATCCTCTGATGTTTCCTCATTTATCCCAGGACTCCCATCCCAACTGACCTCCTTACTTATAAATTCTGCCTGTAGCATGTCCATGTCACTGTGGTTTCACTCAGCTGGCCCCAAAAGCCAGGCCTGCTTCTGCCCATGTGGTATCTACACGTCTTCTCTTTAGTGCGAGAGCCTGTCCCCTGCAGCTCCTGTCTTCTGGGGCAGCCCTAAGCCTCACCTGAAAACTTTTCTTCACATGCCAGCTACAGTAGAGGCGGGCGAGAGAGTGGGCTTGGGGCCAGTGGCGTAGCTACTAGGGAGTTGAGCCTGCATTGGGGGTGGGAGACTATGCATGTGACCTGAGTGCAGATAGGAAATTTCCTGAGGGAAGGACTCCACCTGTGCCCACACTGAAAATCCCCTAGTGGCTCTCAGGCTGCTTGCAATGGGCTCTGCCAGAAAGGAAGATTTCAAAGTGGTGGGGATTGAGTGCTGGCCCTGCCCTCTCCTGGCAGGATTGCTGCCGCTCTGCTGGGTGTGAGGGGCAAGGCTGGCTGGAAGTCCCCTTGGGGGGGGGGGGGGGGTCGCTGCCACTCAGGGAGGTATGGGGCCTCCCGTGAGCCCCATTACAGGCTGTGTCCATTGCAGCGGCCACCCCACCCCTGGTGGCACTGGCAGCTGCTCTTGACTTGCCCCCCCCAACATTATTCTCCCAGAAGGCTTCACAGAGTGGCAGCATGGTTCCCACTAGGATCCCAGCCACCACCTCTCATGGCAGTTTGCAGTGGGGCTTCTCATATGGGCCAGCAACCTGAAGTGTGGCTCTTGCCCGACCAAGGTAAGTGTCTCCCACCCTGGAGACCATGTCCCTTTGCCCCTAGGGAGCCCATAATTGGAGCCATGAGCCCAGTCCCACTGCAGCCTTGCTACGCCCCTCCTTAGACTAAGATAGAGAAGCAAGAGTCCAACTTTTATTCCTAGCTTCTCCAGAGGTTTCTCCAGAACAGAATGGTGCCCTCTGGCACTGAATGTCTTTGGCCATTTCCACGCCGTGCCTTCCTCTCCCTATCTGTAAAACAGGAATTAAGACAGTGACCTACCTCAGAAGGGATGCAAGAGCCACCAAGCACTGGGATGCTGTAGAGGCCTATACATGTGCGTAAACAAAACACCCGTCATTCCTACAAGAGGGTCCAGTGTACCAGTGAGGACGACGTTGTAAAAACCTGAACAGGATGGACAGACGTGTTGTTTCTTCCTAGGGGCACAGTATGGAAATCTATCACAGAGACAAGGCAGCTGCTGCCCTTCTCAGCAGACTTGCTCTCCCAGGAATGTGCTCTCACTGCTCTGAGCTCCTGGAGAAGCCCCTTGTTTATAAGCCTGGCTGCAGCCGTCTTGTAAACACTGTGTGCTTGTGATGGTTTCGGCTCCTTCCAGCTTTCAGTTAATGAAGCTCAAAAATGGCAAAAAAAAACACAAAAACCCACCTTTTAGACCTCACAGATTGGATGAGGAGAGAGCGGGGACAAATTGTTTCCGCCAGGAAGGTGGGGGAAAGGCCATGGGGTTAGGGGGACTAGATGGAGGTTGCTGACCCAGCGGGGAGATAAAGGGGAAACCGGCTATCATCTCGAGAAAACTTGACATTTATTTTGCAGGAATTCCATCAGCGTACTTCAGATGTTTACATTGCAACTGTCTCCATAGTAACCTGTTATTCCCCCACACAGCAGGCCAGAGCTCATCGGCTCCCGCATCCCCTGCTGCCACCAACCCCGTGGGCAAACAGCTTCTGCTCTGCAAGGACTCCCTATATAACCCACATTCCTCAGCACCACACCTGTCCCCACTGCAACCCCAGCTACCACTGATCAAATCCTTTCCCAAAGCAGCTTTGTTCTGCTGCTAATCAGACTAAAGCCACACTTGGGGTCTGTCCTTTGTACATAAAAGATGAGCTGCCACAAACAGGAAGGAGAGAAGCTTTGCCAGGTCTTCATATGCTCAAGACCAGGGGTGATCAGACATACGGTGGCCACGATCCACTTGATCCAGGCATCAGCCTCAGGTGATCTACCAGGATCCTTCTTGCTAGGACTCCAGGCTGGGACTTCTCCTGCTGCCTCCCAGCTTTAGGGCAACTCAGGAATGGAAAGGAGCGCTCCCCTTTAGAGACAGCCTTCCCTACTATACTGTAGCTCTCCTAGCCCATCTCCTCCCCAGAGTGGTGGTTCCACTCTCCTCCTCAGAAGTGATCTCCAAGAGGCTGGTCCTCCTCCCCACACTGATCTATTGGAGACTAGCTTGTGATCTACTAGGAGATTGTAATCTACCTCTTGGCCGTCTCTGCTCAAGTCTGTCTTTGATCCTTCCAAAACTATTCTGTTGCTAGGGCAGAGAAGACTTTGACCTGAGAGACCAGTATTCAACTCCCATTGTAGTCATGAACTCAGTTGGTGGGTTTGGTCAAGTAACTCTCAGCCTCAGTTCCCCCTGTCTGTAAAATGGGAATAATAATGACCTACCTCACATGATTTTTTAAGAGGGTGAACTAAAGGATTGTAAAGCACTATGAACAGGGAAATCACTACAAATATATCAATACTTTGAAATCACCTCCCAGGACTAAAGTAATTGCTGCCTAGGGCCAACTCACTAAATGGAAATATGGGACATTTGTTCACAGCAGCAGCCTTCTGATGGCAGCAGCACTAGTATTCTTCAATTCCTCCTGAGCTGACCAGCCCTTACTTGTACCACCCTGCCTCCCACAGCTGCAAGGCTAGGTTCCCAAGCTACCACATGGCCTCAATTCCTGTCCCATACACCACACCCAACAGGGAGCACTGTGGAGATCAATGTTCTGTTGCTTTGCTGAGCACACCAGGCTGCATCTCTGGCACTACTGTGGGTGGACTGAGGGAAGTCAGGGGGCTTTCAAACATCATAGTGCCTTAGAGGAGCAAGGGCAGCATGCCCAACCTAAAGCCAGGAGCCAGATAGGACACCTTGGGCATACTTACTTGACAGCTCCTTATGGGAAGGGAGCACAAGGGGCAACACTGATTTTGTCCAGGACAATAAGACAGCCAGAGGCAGCCCTAGTACTCTCTCATACATTCCGATATACCCCCTGCTACACCGAGTTTATACCAAGCCCTTAGAATGAGAGTTTGTGAAGGAAATGGCCTTTGAAGAAGAGCCCACTCACTAGGGTACATCCAAGGTGACTTTACTAATGCACAAGACCGTTGGCTTAAACTACCACTTACCAATGGTGATCACCGAATGACAGCCAATTTCTAAACAAGTCCAAAGGCAAGATCCAAGGTTTGTCCTACTATAAACACAAGGTTTATTTACAAATTTCAGCTCCAGCATTGGGTTCATATTTTGTGAGTTGTAAATGGATGAGTGCGTGTGCATGTTGGATTTTCACCTCTCTCGACTGGCTTAAAGTCTTTCCTCCAAAAAAGCAGATCTGTCCCTAGATACTGAATCCACACACACAGAACCTCAGAGAGAAGTCAATTTAGCATGCAAGCTCTCTTTCTGGCCCCATGTCTGTGTGCAGCATCCAGCATTAAATGAGGTACTACTATAATGCAAATGATAAAAGCAGGGGAAAGTTTGTGATTAATCATAATACACAGAATTAATCACAATTAAACCACTAACATTTTGAAACGTAGCCATGGCGGCAGCAATCAGAGCTATAAAAACATTAAGGAATATTACAGTACGAGTGTAGGTGGCATGGACTGAATGTTGGAGAGCACTTTGTAGGTTTTCCCACCAGTGTTGGTTAGAAGCTACACATTTTCTTCTTTCCAGCTCTTTTGATCACTGTGCCCTGAGGTCTCTGTGTTAATTCACTTTAAAGCTTATATGACCAGTGGTTCTCAATATTTTGCCTGCTTGACCCCATTTGAGGCTTAAAGATGACCTTCTGACACCAGACAGCAAACACATCGAAAGTGTATTGAATATCAATCACAGACCCATTCAAAGATGATGCGATGCCACCCCCACCCCGGTCCTGGCCCATCTGTTGGGAGTTGCTGGCTTAGACAGACAAACACAATGGACACAAATGAGAATGCCACTTAGCATGCCAACGTCTCCTAAACTGATCCTTAAAAAAAATAAATAGAGCATCTGCTTTTTTTCATCAGACAGGATGTATCTAAGGGGTGGAAACCTCCCTGTTTTAGGGCATAAGCAGCTCCTTAGCTAGTAAAGCTGGGGGAAAACCTTCCTATCGGTTGGTTATTATATTAATGGGTTTTCATGCTTCCTTCTCTGTGGCGACCAATACTGCCTAGCTGGAGGTAAAGTGCCTCAATCTTTGGTCTGTTGCAATTCTTAAGATTCTGTGAAGGTTTCTTTAAGATAATAAAATAATAATAATAAAATATCTTTTAAAATAGTAGAAGCTAGTGCGGCTTAAACCAGACTGAGTTCCTTCAAATCTTGCATTTTAACATTGCAGAATCCCATATGCAGACACAACCCAGCTTGAGTATAATTAATAGAGACAAAAGCAATAACCTGGTAGAAGGTTCTCACCAGCTCCTCCAGGGGATGCGAGCATTAGTCACTCTCTCTCGCTTCTGTCTTGGTAACCCAGGGTAGCCTGTGGCAAGGCCTGCAAACCCCCTTCCCCCTACACAGCCTCCTTCAAATGCTTCCTCGCAAGCTCTTTCTGAAGCTTCCTTAACCTGCTTTTCAGCAGGAACAATTACAACGATCTGGATTATCCAGTCCTTGGCTAGCAAAGATAGCTGCTCAGATGACAGTGGCTGTTACTGCTGATGATGCAGGCATGATCCATTTAGTCAATGCAGGGAGTAGAGCTCAGCAACAGGAAAGGAGGAAGCCTCTCTTTTTTTTTATCATGACCCTTACTGCCACAGTTGGCAACTATCTGTTTAGCCATCACAAGCTTCAGCGGTCCTGTAAACGGAAAAGGCAGCCAGGGTTAAGGAGAGGTACTTTTAGTATTAAGAAGGTGGTCACTACCCATAGCAGAACAAAACATACTTGCTCCATTTGGTTCTGCTTTGCTTTTCAAGCCCAAGCAAAGCAAAAACTTCAGCTCAAATGAGTGGCTCCCAAGATTTACCTGTATGATCCCATGTTGAGTCCTAAATCTAATCACACAAGGTCAGGCAGCAGTAAAGTCATGGAAAATATAGCAAAGCAGAGGCAGGGCCACATCCTGTTATGTCTACTGTACAACTGCTCAGGGCCCCATGTTTT
>QEPC01012575.1:775466-833977 GCA_003113815.1 Sphenodon punctatus | reverse complement strand
GGGGGGGGGGGGGGGGACCACGACACACGCACTGCCATTTTGCATGTGGCCACAACTTCCCTGGATCCAGCCCTGACCAGAGGAGAGCAACGTGAATGATAAAAAGGGATGATAGAAAAAACGCATGAGAAGGAACTGAAACAACTGGGACTGTTTAGCCTGGGGTGGGGAAGGATAAGAGGAGAGGGATCAAGGAGACCCAATTAGAGTTTTCAAATATGTAAAAGGCTGCTAAAATCAAAACGGTACTCGGTTCTATATCTGGTCACTGCGGATGGGACCAGGAGAAATGGGCTTGAATTAAAGGAGAAAAGACATATGCTAAATATTAGGAAGAATTTCAACCAGGACAGACAGAATCATTTGCCAAGGGAAGTTGTGAAGCCACCATCACCGGAGCACTTTAAAAACTGGTTAGACGGACGTCTCTAAGGGATGGTGTTACGTAGGCACTGTGGATCCTGATTCCTGATTAATGGCTGGGGGTCTGGATTAAATAACACTTGGGGTTCCTTCCAGATCTATGATCAAATATATCTGAGTCACAACCCCATCTGCAGATGGTGCTGCCCCATTTGTGGTCATGAGTCACAGCTGAGAACCTGCAGTCTAAACTCAGCCCTAATTGCAGGCAACTTAACATCTGAACGGCAAATGTCACAATTTCAGTGCAAAGCCAGGAATCAGCTCCACACTCATGAGCCTCGAGCACACTCTGCACATCTGTGAAGGACACTCGCTGCTGAAAAGCAGCTGCCTCTAGGGTGGAACATGGCAGCTGTTACAGAAAACACAGTACTGCTGTGTAACAGTTTCGGTAGGAGACAAACTCCATATTTAACTAAGCTGCAATTGAGTGAATTGAAGGAAGCCAAACTGGCAGCAGAACATGAGCAATCCCTACTCAAGCCTACAGAAAGACAAAACTGCACACAACAAAAGTAACAGGCTGTGGCATACTAATTAGCTGTACTTCAGGATAACGATTGAACTCTTCTGGCCCGTTATACAAGTATTGAAGTTCACTACAGGAGATGATTCACTAAGTTCAGTGATCTGTGCAGATCAATAGCTTAGTTGCCCAGTTCAGCCTTGAAGGAATATCTGGAGGGGCCACATTTCTGGCAAGCTCTTTGGCACCAGGAGGCTGGACTAAGCAGGATCCTAGAGTCTGTCCCTTAAATGAATTGCCTAAACTTTTTAGCAATAGGGAACTGTGCCGACAACTCCTATTACTGGCTTCTCTCAGTCCCCTATAGTCCCTGCCGCTTGCACTTAATCACAATTTACCAACTTGATTAGTCTCAGCCTATTTGGAGAGTTTGTTCCTCAGTTTGGTTTAAAGAGAATGGATACCTGTGCCCTAGAACCAAAGATGTTAGTACCAGGCCATCTTGTGCCCCACTTTACTGAGAACAGAAGCACAGATTGAAGGAACACCCAAGGGCATAACTGGGTTCAAAAAAGGGTAAGTTTGTGGAGGATAACTCCATAAATAGGTATTAGTCAGGTTGGTCAGGGGGATTAGGAGTGGAGGATAGCAGGAAATGGATCACTCCATTATCGCACACTATGCACTTCCTTGAAACATCTGAAGCCACCACTCTTGGGAGATCTGATGCGGTGTTAGATGGACCTTCGGTCTGACGCAGCATGGTGCTTTTTATTACTTTTAGTACTAAAGTGGAACCAATATTAAAACATATTGATGTTGCCAGACACATTCCCTGCTATTTTCTACTGGGATGCCATCATCTGATCTCGCATACCAAGTCTTTACCAGCAATCACACAAACCATAGGCATCCTCAGAAGTGTCCCCTGAATGTGCACATCAGGAACTGGTGCTCATGATGCTTTCCTCCAAGGCAGGGACCTGCAAACTATTGGGGAAGAGCCTGGGATGCGTATTTACTGAGTGCCAGCATTATTATTATTATTAACAAACATTTATATAGCGCCAGCAGTGGTACCTGGCACTTTACAAAGTAATAAAATAGACACGGTCCCTGCCCCTAGGACTTACAATCTGAGAGACAGGAGCTGGGGGAGAGACTTAGGAAGGGGAACAGAGGGAGAGACAAGGGGTCTAACATTCATGAAGATGCGAGGTCTCAAGTGCACGTACTTGGCTTGGTTACGATGAGAATGACATGGATAACGTTACACCTAGAGAGAAAATGTGGAGACGAGAGCACAGCAGAGACTGGTCACCCTAGCAACTGGGAGAGCAGGTGAGGCCGTGCTGGCATAGAGGCTATCAGCAAAAAGCCTTGAAGACAGTGGAGACAAAATTCAGATGATCTTTTATTGGACTAACTTCTATTGGTGAGCATGCAAGCTTTCAGACCACACAGAGCCTTTCCTTAAGCATGTGACAAGTCAGAACTGAATAAGGTGGCAATATCTATGGATGGAGCTGTTAAGGCAGGGAACCTTTCCTCACTTTGTAAATTAGGACATGTGATGCTGGGGGATTGTTCATCTCCCCAAGGCCTCACATGTGGAGTCCCCCATGGTGCCATCTTATCCCCTCTCCTGTTCAATGTGTATATGCAGCCTTTGGGGGAGGTTGTCAAAGAATTTGGTGTAAGGGGACATCAATATGAGGACACCCAACTCTCTCTCATTTCATCAGACCCAGGTCCAGCAGTCTCGGTACTTACCCGGTGTTTGGCAGCTGTGGGGGATTAGATGAGGATGAGCTGCTTGAAGTTAAATCCTGACAAGATGGAGTGATGGTTGTGGGGGAAGCCAGGGGAGTGATGGCCCCCCATCATCGATGGGGTCCATCCTCCCCTGGTATCTCAGGTCCATAGTCTGGGGATGCTTCTGGATCCACAGCTCCGCCTGAATGTCCAGGTGGCAGCTGTGGCAAAGGGTGCATTCCACCAATTACATCAGCTTAGGCCATGTTTCAGACTCTGACCTGGACACAATCATCCATGCTTTTATTACTTTGAGATTAGACTATTGTAATGCACTCTACGTGGGGCTACCCTTGGGGATGGTCCAGGGACTGTAGCTGGTGCAGAATGCAGCAGCCCAGCTCCTGAAGGGGACGGGCCATCGCGAGCACATTACTCCAGTGCTCCATTCTCTGCATTGGCTGCCGATAGTCTTCTGGGCCCAATTCAAGGTGTTGGTGTTAACCTTTAGAGCCCTAAATGGCCTGGGCCCCACCTATCTGCAGGACCTCCTCACCCTCTGGATTTTGGATCGGCCTCTGCTGTCGGCCAGGGGCACCTGCCTTGAGGGCCCCTGGGTTTTGACCATGAGGGCAGTGTTCTCTGTGGCTGCACTGCAGCTGTGGAACTCCCGCCCGTTGGCGGTCCGCCTGACCATCGACCTTCCTTCTTTCCACAGACAGTGTAAGACCTTACTGTTCAGCCAGGCCCTTGCCAAGGGAGGTGGGATGGGTCAGAGAGAGGTGGGTATTGGGTTAATAATGTTGATTTTAAATGGCTTTTATTATGTTTTAGAATGTTGACAGTCACTCCGAGATGCTTGTAAGCAGGAGGGGGTAGCATATAAATTGCATTATAAATAAATAAAGGAACAAGGCGTGCTTAGGAAACAGGAGGATCCAGATCATAGACCTGTCCCCTATCCTTATGTGCATATACCCTCACCTGTTTCCTTACTCTGAGCCCAGTCTTCCAGTGCTTGGAGTAAAAACTGGATCCAGGACCTGGAAAGGGGCCAAATAAGAACTAGACATGGGCCACATTTGGCTCCCCCAAGCCTGAGGTTTCCCGTGCCTGTATTACAGGGATAAAAAAAAAAAAACCTTTCCATTTCAGGTTCTGACACTGGTACTATGCTTCAATAACTATTATAGATGTATATATCCCACCCTATCTCAAAGGCTCACAAAGTAAACATTTAAAAAAACAAAACCCAGCTCCCCAACCATCCACCCACTCAACCTAGGGGAATCCCCTCCAAACCCATACCTTCCCCACTCCTGCCATTACCCACCCCATTTCTCAGAGAAGGGCCTTGTCCATTCCCACAATTCAAATATTTCTGTAATTGTCCCCAGAGATAACTATATAGGAATTCTGGCTTGAAGATGGTAAGTTAATTTTAACAAATGACAGTTACAACAATTTGAAAACATCTTTTGGGTTCTGGGGGGAAAAAAAGTGGGAAAAAACCACTAAACACTCTACTGAAAGCTAGTTTGCTTTCTGCCATAGGAAGTAGGGCTGAGCTGCTGAAATGTTTTGTAACACAGAGCTGCCTCTTCTTCAGCCCTGATGAGAGCACATCCATCTCGGATAACGTGAGCAGTCTGGGGAGGATCGGATAGCATCTGCACTTGCATAGCTCATCATGGCAATGAAATGCAGCTGAACCAGATTCTGAGCTCTCACTTCCAGGAGCCCAACTCCCCCAAAGCATATCATGTCCTTGGCAGGATCTGATCATAAACATTTCCCAGAGTCTAACTTCAGCAATGCCCAATATGGGAGCAGGCAATTCAGTCAGAGTGACCCTGCCAAACAGGAGTTGGAACCTCACAGCTGTAGACAAACGTTTTTCCTTTAAAGGGAGAATGCTTCCTCTACCCATGTGGGTGATAAGAACTATAGGATGTCAGACTGTCACAATGAAGGTACCTGTTTAGTCCCCAGCTCAGGACACCACACTAAAATGAAGAACCTTCACCTTTTGGTGTACAGGTACCTGCACATAATGCTTTCTAACAAAATCTTTAAATTTCTAACTTCCATGTTCCTTCCCTTCTCCCACCAGTTCCCTCACAAGTGTGTCCCAAAAGCTTGCACACACTTACCAACAGAAGTTGGTCCAATAAAAGTAATCTGAACTACTTTGTTACATCGCACACTTGGGACGAACACAGCAGCCACCCTATCTCCAGAACAAGTTCTTTGAAGTTGGCATTTCTAGCAGGAAAAAGCTGACACCCCCCCCCGCAGAAACATCAGTTGCATGACATTGCCACAGAAGTTACATGTGCTGCAGGTGTTGCAGATTCAAATGAAGAAACATGCCCAGCAGAATTATTTCAGCTCCTCCAGGATGCAGGAGGAACACCTCTAGTGGTTTATCCAGAGATAGTAATAGGTCAAAAAGGCCTTCCAAAATATGTATCTTCAGAGGATCAGCCAGGTAGAAATTAGTGGTTTTTGATTCCACTGCTTGGTTTGGGCAAGGATAACCTCAAGGGCACTATGTCACAACTGGATTGTATACCACACAAGGAGATTTAGCCACCAAGATATCATTGCACTAAAAAACTGTGGAGTTGCATGAAGACCTCGTTGACCCAGCTGTGTGAAGACCTAGACAAGGTCTAGAATACTTTGTACCAAAACTGGCATTGGCTCACACTGCTGACTTCTGCCGCTGCAGAACTGAGTTTCAGGTGTTCACAACTTCTCTTGAGACCAGCATAGAAATTTGCCACGGAACAGCTTTAGCAGGGTAGGATTTATGTAACAGATACCAATGAAGGCTACATTTCCTCTTACCTTCTGTGTTTTTCATGACAAACCTGCTAGAAGTTCATGGTGGAAAACAATTTTGCACACATCAAATCTGTATAATTATTCAAATGAAAAAAATATTTATTCCGATTGCAAAGATTTGATTTATCGCAAGAATGCAAGCCACTGCGCGTAAGCTTTTTCCTCCTCCCTTTGTGCAATCTTCATACTCCATGATTCATCCCAGAATGCATCACAATTTAATGCAACAACTTCAGTATGTGAAAGGCCACATTAAAAATAAATGGTTCCCAAGCTTCTCTGTGCAACCCCATTTTGAGACAAATATCCCATAACCCAAGACAGAAGGTACTTGCTAAGTATATCAATTAGGATCACAACCCCATTTGGGGTCCCAAATCAGTTTGGGAACCTATGCATTAGATCTCCATTAGCACTTAATGCCACTACAAATGCCCCTCTCAATGGGTAGGAATGGCCTCTGCTTAGTTTGAATGGCTCCATGGTTCACCTTTAACAAGCCTCCATGCTGGGACACTGCTGCTGAGACCCATTTGACTGTAGGTGCTCTGCTTCACAATGGAACATGGTCATTTCAGAACCTACTCACACAACAGCTGCGTTGCAGGCTGGTGAGCACAAGCAACAGGAGGCTGAAAGTACAAGCAGATGCCTCAGTCTCACAGAAGACTCAATTAACTGTCCAGTTAATCACAGGAGCCAGGAAGCAGGGCCCTATAAAACCCAAAGCCTCGCCAAGGGCAGAAAGAACCACAATTCAAAGACTGACTGGGTACCATAAAGCCATTTATTGGCATCAAACTTAGTACAGGCGCTGGGGTTTCCCCATGGTGCTCTTGATATACAATGCACGCACATTCTGCCAGTTTTTCTTCAGCAGTGATACCAGAAAGTTGATAGCCAGGTGAATGTTGTAGACCAACTCATCCTCCGTCATTTTCACATGGCCCACAGCCACAGCCAAACACAACACCTGGGGGACAGAGAGCAGAACCATTAATTAAACCAGCCCTAGCGCTACACACTTGCAGCAAGTCCCTAGCACGGCAAACAGTTTACCCAAAAATGCAGACAGTGATGTCTGACCTCCAACTTAAATACATGCAGTAATCAAAAAAACTGTCCATGTTATATCATTTGAGATTTTGACAAGTACTGAATGGAATAAAATGTCAACACTGATTTTATGATATTCCTTAATGACTACAATTCTTCTGTTACTAACTGCAGATGTTCTAAACAGTTTTAGGAAGATTTTAACAAGCTTCAAGACTATTTAAAAAACCAAGCTAACCAACTGCTGGTTTTAAAGCCTGCTTAACTATTACTTAAATACATAGCACCAGCAACGGTGCTATGCCTGGCACAGAATAGCCAACAGCCTTGACCCTGTCCTAAGGGTCTTACAATCTAGAATGGACAAAGGGGGGAGGTAACAAGGAGAGGGGCACATGGGAAGAGACAGATACATTCACAAAGCTGAGAAGCTGTAGGTGAGCGCACTTGGTTACAAGGGAAGGAAGGAAATCCTGAAGGCTGAGTGTTAAAGAGAAAGAAACAAGCAATCTATGGGGTGAAGAGGTAGGGAAAGCCTGACAGAATAGGTAGGTTTTCAGGAGGGATTTGAAGATTGGGAAGGAGCATGCAGAGCATTTTTATTTTGATACATGGTGATGCCATCCCCTTCTTGCTAGCAGTTGGAATGCTCCTGCTTTTTGTTCACTGCTGGCGCATATGTGAATTGGATATTAATGGCTCATAGTCCCCACAGAACACACCTATGGGACACCTGCAGTCCAGCCATGAGATAAGATCCCTGTCTGCCATGGCTCCAGCACTTCCGCTGGGCTTACCTTTTTCATTTGAAACTTGATGGTAGACTTGACCTCATCAACTTTTGCCACCATGTTCTCATTGTGAGTGAGGAGAGAGGGGAACTTGCCAGCTTTGTTCAGCCCTGGACCCAGAATTCGAGGAATTTGTTTAATAAGGGACTCTGAAGCCAGGAAGGCATCGTATTTTTTGGCTGTAAAAAGACAATGTGACAGAGTGATGCATGTCCTCTATTCAGGCTTGAGTCACACCTAAACTGGTAAAGCCATCTGCAAATGTCTTCAGTATCAGTAAATAAGCAGGCACACCTTCAGAAAGGTTCTGGATCAAGAATTATACTGAAGGAGGCATACGCTGAAACTGCTTCATCACAGGCTGTTATTTCTTGCACACCCATCATCCAAACAAGATAGCTGGTCCAGAACATGATCCAATTATTGGAGTGGAAAACATTTGTTCATTACCTCATGTGCATAACAGCACCGTGCACAAGCCACACCAGAATTGACTTGGCAGCACAGCTGAGGGCTGACACAAAGACAACACCAGTGGGACTGTAACCATCATTGTAGGCATGCTGGAGTAAACCCCTGCATAGACTCGACTTCCATCAGTGCAGCACAGCCTGCCTCAATAGGTCAGCCTTGACCAAAACTGGTATGCTCTTAACACCAGACACTAGAACTCCAGGGCACACAGAGCTAAAAAATCAACAGGGCTGACAAATGGAAAGTGATTATACAGATGGGAGGCTCTCAAATGAACATTCATTGCTACCTTGTACACATTTGACAAGCAGGATGACCTTCCTAGTTATGCTCACCCAGTTTTTTCACTAGTTTCTTGTTCTTGTTGAGTTTTTTCAGAGCCTCTATGTCCATGTGAGGGATGTCAACTGCTTTGGCTTCATCGCAGTGCTGCTGATCGCCCAGCACACAGACTGAGAATTTTGGCCGTGGCGTGGACTTGAGTCTGTTAGGGGAGGAAAGAAGATGCCCTGCAGTCAGCATGCATCGTCAGCAACACAAATCTTAAGAGGGCCCACAGAATCATGACTGAAAAGCCTTACCACAGCCACCTAGCAAGTCTTCATCCACCAGCCTCTAATCTGGCTTCTCAAATTGGTTGGTGGGATTGGCAGGATCGCCTCACCACACCTCCCCTCATGTTTTAAGACCCAGGGTAGGGGTCCGTCCAGCCACACCCAACTTGCAGTGGGGGGGTCTGAACTACCCATGCAATTCAGGACTGCACCCTCCTGCCATCTTATTTAGCACTCCAATTGCTGCGTGCTAGGCACATTATATTCAGAAAGCCTGGAGGGAGAGGGGTGCAGGCTGAAGGCTGGGTGGGATCAGAAAGATGTCGAACCTGACGGTGCCAGAGAAACGTTTGTCCTTCTGCGGGTCATAGTTTTTCAGACTAATCTGCAACTCCACAGTCTCCAAGAACCTAAGGAAAAGAAACAAGAGTAATGACATACCAATTAGTCAAGCAAGGATAAACTTTCATATTCATAGCCCCCAGAGCTGGAAGGAGCTAGTCTAAGCCTCTGCACCACCACAGGATTCACCATATCCTAACCAAAAAATCCATCCATTTAGAAAACCTGCTAAACCAAGATGAGCAACAATGAACTTGGGTAGAACTCTGAAACACTTAGCAGCACATCCAATACTCTCCCCTCCCCTCAATATATCTATTAAAGAAATCAGCATTTGGGAGTGGGGGCACTATACACAGTACAAAGTATGCAGATACAGGAGAGTTCGTACTTGCGTGTCTTCGTCTGACTCCCTTGGAGGACTTCCTTCACCGCCTCATACAGCGTGTCGCGGGAGACTTTGCTGCTGTAGGTTTGAGAGACACACACAACCTTCAAGTCAGGCATGTAGAAGGATCAATTTAATTTATCAGCTCTGAGCGATAAAGGTACATAAACATCTCACATTGCCTAGGAGAACTGTGCAACTCAGTGCTTTGGGGAGGGATTGAAAAGTCTCAAAAATACATCATGGAAGTAACAGCAACTGTGAAAAGCAATGTTCCCCCAGCTTGAATAATAGCCAAAGTATGCAGTCAGCACAGAAAAGTCTTAAACATACAGTGATCTCGCTTTCCAGGCTATTCTGAAGCACTTAATTGACAGAGTTGGAATAGAATAGCAAAGGCAGCTAAGGGACGATTTAGGCAACAATCTATCTCAAGCACACTGAAAAATGCATTCCATTGTAGTTCAGGTTCTCCTTGCATCTCTGCCCACTGAGCCATCTGAAGCGGAGGCTTATAGGGGAAACTAGGCTCCCCAAACCACAAGTGGAATGGGATCTGGGGATAGGAGCACAACTTCAGGTGACATTTAAGCCCATTCCCTCTATTCCTAGCCTCAATGCAATAGACAATACTCCCATGCCTTTGTTGCTCTCTGGGATCACAGGATTATAGTGGTCTCTCACAACGGCTTTGAGAACCACTGCTGTAGAGGAAAACTTTGTGCGGAGACCACACTGCTATTTCACAGAGCAGCCATTACTAGGGTTTCAGGCCATGCTGACTGCAGAGGGGAATGAACCATTGGGCCTAGGGAGACTAAGACCACACCAGGCAGGAGGATTATGCTGGAGGCAAAATGAATGAGCAACGTAATTCTGAAACAGTCAATACTAACAGCTAATCATCTTTATTTTTATATAGCACCCCTGCCATGGCACCGGGGGCGCTTTACATACAACACAATACGTGTGTTTAATAAACTAATGTGAAACAAGCTTTTGTTTTAAAAGTTTAGGCATCTAAAGTATTAAAGGTAGCCTTGTTTAGCACGACTTTAAATCGGTTTGATTTAAAATCAAACACCCCCCCAATCATACTCCAAGCCGGGGCAATAGGCTCAGGCAGACGTAAGGAGCTACAGTCTTTACCACCCCCACGCAGACTCCCGCACACAAAGGACCCCGGCCTGTTAACCGACACCACCTCAAATTCCCACCGGACTCCTCCTCGGCGTAAAACCCCCTTCCTTAAGACCCAGAGAGGAGCCAGCCCAGACACCCCCAAAGGGCCAGAAGCCTGGAGTCCAGGCCGCGGCAGCCCGCTCAGTCCGCAAGGAACGGGAAACAACTTCTGCGACCGCTCCCCTGGACGCTCCTGTGCCCAACACCGGGCTGGAGAGCAGCGCGGGCCTCCCGCCAGGAGCGGATGGCACCGGATTGAGACGCTTCACCCCGCGGGAAAGCGTGCACCCACCTCATCTTGGTTGCTCACCAGGCACCGAAAGAAATCAGAAACACCCAGTTAGCGCGATAAATAAAGCGCCAGATCTCGCGAGAAACACGAACGTCCCTATTTCAGCGCCATCTTGGTAAGGGCAAACGATGTCTCTGGCTGCAGGGATTCTCAGGGGGAAGGAAAGTCCCTTCTCGCTGGGGCGTCTCTGGCCTAGTCAACCTCAATAAGTGGGAAGTACTGGCAAAATGGGGCCTGTGCCTAACTCCTCCATAGGAGAAGGGGGAACAGATTGTTCACCGCTGTGCTAACAACTCTACCTCCCCCCACTGAAAGCAAGCCTTTCATACCAGTCTACTCAGTCTCTAAGAGGTCTGACCACAGCTTTCAGTAAAGTAAGTGCAAGCCAGGCCATACCAATTTTGCTGCCTCCTTCCCCCACAGGTCAACAGCAGAGACAGGAGACCAAGGAATGGGCTAACATTCTAATGGAGGCTCGGTTAAGGGGAGGGGGATGAGGGGAGCAACTCTGGAGAAAAGGGGAACAGCCAAGGTGTAGAGGTCAGGCTAGAGCAGACCGGGGGGCGGGGCGGTTATAGGGGTGGTTATGGGGTGTGCATGGTATGTCCATGGGGACAGGTGACAGTCACCGCCCCACTGAGGGTGAGAGAGGATCAGGGTCAAAGGGCTGCTGCTGAATGCAAGGCCCATAGCGAACAAGGCCCCAGTGATCCAGGATTTGATCCTGAAGGCGGCGGCGGACCTTGCATGTATCACAGAGAGGCTGGCTGGACGATGGGGCAGGAACAGTTTTAGCAGACCTCGTTCTGACTGGGTATGCTGTGCAGCACCAACCCCGCACGGGGGGGCCGGGTTGGGGGGGAGGTGCAGCTATTTTTAGAGAGGGATGGCCAGTTAGGAGATATCCAGTTCGGGAGATTTGAGGTATTGGCGGCCTCCATGTGGTGTTTGATTTGGCTGGGGGCAACCTTGGGGTGCTGCTGGTATATCGGGCCCCTTCCTGTCTGTCAGTATCCCGTGCCGCTCTAGCAGAGCTGGCTTCGGAGGTGGCGCTGAGCTCTTCCAGGACTTTGGTCCTGGGGGACTTCAACGCCCATGCCGATGCCAGCCTTGTAGGAGCGGAGCGGGAGTTCATGGCAACCATGGACTTGTCCCAAGTGGTCAACTGCCCGACCCATGTGGGGAGGCATATTCTCAACCTGATCTTTTGTTCTGGCCTTGAGGCAGGTGATCTGTTAGTGAGGGATGTGAGGGTCACGCCCTTGTCATGGATGGATCATTATCTCCTACAGGCCAGTGCCTCAGCGCACCTCCTCCAGAAGGGGAATGGACCAGTTAGATTGGTCTGCCCTCGGAGGCTGATGGAACCGCAGCGGTTCCAGGAGGCTCTGAGGGAGTTAACCTTAGAGCTGGACGGCCACTCTGTCGATGAGCTTGTCCAGCATTGGAACACCTTGCTGGGCGAGGCAATTGACAGGGTGGCTCCAAGACGTCTTCTCCCTCGGTAGGTAGGAGACTAGAGTGACGCTGGCGTCAGACTCACTCTGAATCTGACTGACTTCTCCATAAGACCCATTTGCGGTCCTATGTTGAGGCTGTGAGGACAGCAAAGAAGGAGTTTTTTGCTGCCCTCATAGCGTCTGCAAAGTCGCGTCCAGTGGAGCTGTTCCGGGTGGTGCGGGGGCTGGTCAGTCTGGCCTCCCTCCACCTGGATGGGGACTTGTCCCAGGCCCGCTGTGAGGAGTTTGCCACCTACTCTGCAGACAAGATCGCTCAGATCCAGAGTAACTTTGACACTGGACTGGAAGCAGTAAGTGAGGGGCACGAGGTTATGGAGGCATGTCTGGTCGATCTTTCTGGGATGAGTTTCAGGAAGTGACACCAGCCGATGCGGGTCTGGGGTCTGTCAGAGCCACTAGTTGTGAATTAGATCCGTGCCCATCCTGGTTGGTGAAAACCTCCAGGGAGACTTTGGGGACGGTGCTGGCGAGGGTAGTGAATGCATCCCTTCGGCAGGGGAGATTGTCACCCAGTCTCGAGGCTGTGGTGCGCTCCCTGCTGAAGCAGCCATCCTTGGATGTGGACACACTCACCAGTTACCGACCCATCTCTAATTTCCCCTTTTTAGGGAAGGTTATTGAACAAGCTGTGGCACTGCAGCTCCAAGCGCATTTGGATAGCATCAGTTTCCTTGACCCTTTTCAGTCTGGGTTCCGCCCCAGCTATGGTACTGAGACGGCCTTGGTGGACGATTTCTGCTGGGAGATGGATGCAGATGTTCAACATTTCTGATCCTGCTAGATCTCTCGGCCGCGTTTGACACTGTGGACCATGGGCTGCTGCTGAGACGACTGCGCGACCTGGCGGTTCTGTCCTTGGGTGGTTCCACTCATTCCTCTCGGGGAGAATCCGGCGGGTGGTGCTGGGGGCTGAAACATCACCCCAGGCCTTGTCCTGTGGCGTTCCGCAGGGTTCGATCTTGTCTCCGTTATTATTTAATGTGTATATGCAGCCCCTGGGGGAGATCGTGAGAGGGTTCGGGGTGCGATGTCACCAATATGCTGATGATACTCAGCTGTATCTCTCATTTTCAACTGACCCAGGTCCTGCTGTCTCATTACTTTCCCAATGCTTGGAGGCCGTGGCGGATTGGATGTGGCAGAGCAGACTGAAGCTAAATCCTGATAAGATAAAGTTGATGGTGGTGGGAAGTGCAGGGGAAGTACTGGCTCCCCTTGTAGGGGGGGTCCGTCCTCCTGTAGCCCAGCAGGTTCGGAATCGGGGGATGGTGTTGGACTCAGGTCTCCATCTGGATCGGCAGGTGGAGATGGTGGCTAATGCTGCCTTCCACCAGCTGTATCTGGTACGGAGGCTGTGTCCATACATTTTCAGGCCCGACCTGGCTACTCTCTTTCATGCCTTCATCACCTCAAGGCTAGACTACTGCAATGCGCTTTACGTGGGGCTTCCCGTTTCTGGTTCGGAGGCTGCAGCTAGTGCAGAATGCGGTGGCCCGTCTCCTTACGGGGACGGGGCGACGGGAACACAACACCTGTGCTCCGTGCTCTGTACTGGCTGCCTATAGCGTACTGATCCAGAGCCAAGGTGTTAGTGTTGATCTATAAAGCCCCGTATGGTCTGGGGCCCTCATACCTTGGGGACCACCTTGCCCTCCGCACCTCAGAGTGATCCCTTTGGTCCACCAGGGCCACCTTTTTGGAGGTTCCCCCATGTAAGACGGGGGGCCACAATGGAGAGGGTGTTCTTGGTGGCTGGGCTGTGGCTTTGAAACTCCCTCCCGGAGGAAGCCCATCTGGCCCCAGCTCTGCTGGTGTTTAATTGAGCCTGCAAGACCTGGCTGTTTGCCCAGACCTTCGGAGGGGAGGATGGGATAGTTGGGGTGGTGGTGGATATGGGATTCTGATATTTTAAAATCTATTGATGGGGTTGTATTTTTAAATTGTTTTTTATGGAATTTTATCATTGTGTGTTGGATGTTGTAAGCCGCCCCGAGATGCTGTAGGCATGAGGGGGCGGCTAATAATGTTTATAAATAAATAAATAAATAAACACATTATTATTATTATTATTATTATAAGCACTTGCATAGTGCCAGCTGTGTACCTGGTGCTTTACAGAATATTGAGATGGATGCGGTCCCTGCCTATGGCTTACAATCTAAAAGACTCGGAGGGGAGGACAAGGAGAAGGGACATAGGGAGAGACAAGGGATAAAACGTTCAAGCGGATGCGAAGAGTCAGGTGCACGTGCTTGGTTTGGTTGCAGTTAGGGAGGAGTCAGGGGGAGGGCAGACAGTAAATGTTGGGAGTTCTAGCATTCATTGCACATGTGAATCCCACTGAAGTGAATGGGCCTTGTGTGCATATTGACTGTGCTAGTGCATATTATCAGATGGAGAATCGTACTGTTCACAAGATTGATAGAGGGAATGTTTTAGACTTAATACACCAAGCACCAATGCTGGGCTGTCCTTTAAAGTAGAGTGGATGGGAATGCGGTGGAAGAAGGGGTTTGCACGCAAAAAGAGGAGACTTTGATGAAGTTGTGGCATAAGAGGTACAAGAGGAGGCTAGGGGAAAATTCTACTTTTCCTGCAGTGTTGGTGAAGGCACGTGTGTGCATTTATGGGTCGCCTGGTGGCAGAGGATAGGGATGTAGTAATCAAGCATTCAGTTTGCAAATAGTAATTCAGGTATCACAGAGTTCTGAGTTTGACTTAAAACTATGGGAGCTTTATAAAGAATAATGAATGGGACTTGTGCCTGTGCTCGTGCTACCTACCCAGATTATGCTGCTTCTGCAGGGTTCTTTTTTCCACGAGTGTGCAGAGCTGGCCTGCCCACTGGAGAAATGGAACAACTTTATCCATGGCATCACTTAGAAGAGGGTGTGTGTGTTGTAGGAACACTCCGGCTGAGTGCTGTCCCTAGAAAGCCAGACATCATCCCCTCGGCTCCTGCCCCTGCTGATGACCTGTAAAGATCTGGATAATGTGAAAGAAGTGAAGGTGTTCATGGTAAAAATAGAACATTGAGGGTATCTGTCAAGAAAGAACTGCTTTGTGTTGCAGTGTCCTTTGGTTTCTTGAAACTGAAAAGTTAAAAACCACAAACCATAGACCTCACTCTTTTTCCAAGAGCAATCGCAGGGGAACACACCACCCCCTGAATATATAGTCCTAACAATCACATAGAAACCAGCTCACATCAAGAGCAGACTCCAAACCCAGAGGCAAAGCTGAAATTAGTCTGAAGAGAGCAAAGGGATGGCAAAGAATATTGTTGGGGGAACAAGAACTTTGCTATGCATACTATGGAGTTATCTTTCTTTTCCAACGAGCGGGGAAGGAGTAGTAGCAGCAAGAACTATTTTATGAGGGGTGCACCCATCACTGTAGTTGCCATGCTGGCTAATCCCAGCACAGACAGATGTTCTGTGGTTTACAGGCAGCAATGTCTAAATGCTTCACTTGAAGTCTTCTTCTCAAGAATACTGTGCAACCTGGGATCATTTCACCCAGCGCAGGAATGCAGCCTCCTCTGATGTGGATGATCTCACTTCGCCTGTTACTCCATAACATTATCCCTGTCTATGCCTTAATCAGCCCATTGTACTGGTTATTTTATTAGTTACTAGGAAGAAGCAGACTGACACCTTGAAGCCAGTCAGTCCACTGGAATTAGAAACAAAGGGTTTCTTTTTGCCTGGTGAAGGGAACTAGACCTCAGATTGGGACAGAAGGCTACTTCCCTCAGTGTTTTAAGGGCTAGTGTTTTGAAGCTGGTAGAAGTAGCCAGTTTCCTCTCTGGCTGTTAACAAATGAGCCATTGACTCACATTTGCCCCCACTAACCCTGGATTCACCTGCTCCTCTATCTCGTGGCCAACAGCTGTTCACCCCAGGGCTTCTCCACAAATTCAGGGTAACAGGTGCCCACAGGGCCGCTGCCTGTGTTCTGCACCATGGAGGTGCGGGCATAGAGCGTTGCTAGAGTGACCACTACGTGGGGGCGGTGGGGAGGAATGTCTGCCTATTTGTTGTGCTCCCCATGCAGGACCTTCAAGAGGCAGCCACGGACGGGGGAGCTGCACAGAGCCAGGAAGAGCTTCAGCGGGCTCTGAGCCAGTGTATTAACACCCTCCAATTCCAGAGCCCAGGGCTCCCATTTGGATTTTGCCACATTTATTTAGGTTATGTTTAACCAGCAGCTCAACAGCTCCTCTTTGCTTGAAAACTCATTTTTAAACATCAATTCATCTTTACAACATTATAGTAAAGCCCTAAGAGAAGAGGATACAGCGACTCAATCCTGGACACCATATGTTGCTGTGATTAAACTGAACCACCAAAAGAAGGAGACACCCCCCCCCCCCCAAAGTCCTCAAGCCCCGATGCTCCAAGAGTTTGAAAATAAAGTTCAGAAACTCAGATGTACAAATGGAGCTACTGATGTAGCTGCCTTCAACAGTCTCCAGTGGTGTGTAGTCCACATCTGAAGGTGCTTCAGCCATTTCCACTGCACGCATACTAGCGACAGAGCTGTCTCCTCATGCATTTCCATCCAGGAGGATTATGCTGTCTGCCTCTTGTGTGCCCTTTGACTGGCCAATCACTGAGGTTCTCGTTCTCATCCCCATCCCCACAGAATAAAGGTCTTCAAGCTTCACTTGCTTTTTCATCTGAGAGCCACTTGTCTCAAGGCAGCCTGAAGAGATTTCTTTAGGATTGTGTTGTTGAGCTCCAGCACGCAAGACAAGCTGCTCAAGTGGGTGGATGTAATCTACAAAAGGGAAAGAAAAGACAAGTTAACTAGCAAACCCATAAATTCTCCTTGCTTACATTTGTGTTGGGACAATCTCTTATGCCGACTGAGACCCAGTGTAGTCTGGTCCCGTCCCACAGACTCTCAAAACGTCCTTCCTGGTGGGCTTGTTGCTACTTGGGGAGGGTACTGGGAGCTGGGGCAGCACCACTGTCTGTGCAGGGGAGAGGCTGTCTCTCATCCCCCTTGGGAGGACTGCTGCCACCGCTTGGGTGGGGTACCCTTGAGCCCCGTTGCAGGCTCCCTGCTTCTGAGTAGGGTTGCCATCTTTTGCAGTTTGACCACAAGACTCTAATTTTGGTATATGGGATTCTCAGGGTCAAACTGCAAAAGGTGGCAACCCTACTTCTGACGCTCATGGTGGCCTGAAAAGGGGCTCCTAGTAGCCCCCCGCCCCAGCAGCAGTGGTGACCTGCAGTAGCTCCCAGCTGGCCCAAGTGGTGGCGCTAGCAGCAACTAGAGAGGGTGGGCCGTGGTTCAGCTGGTAGAGCGTCTGCTTTGCATGTATAAGGTCCCAAGTTCAATTTCTGGTATTTCCGATTCAGGATCTCTGGTAGCATGCCTGGCTAAGGCCTCTGCCAGGGATCCTGGAGGGCCTCAGGTAGCATGCCTGGGTGAGGCCTCTGCTGGAGACCCTAGAGAGCCGATACAGGTTGTGACAATACTGGGCCGGTTGTGACAATACTGGGCTAAGATGGACCATTGGTGTGACTCAGGCAGCTCCTTATATTCTCCCAGATCAGCAGCTTAGCTCCCAGTGGGGCTGAGGCTGTCTCTGCCCCTCCTCCCCACAACAGCAGGTTGCAACAGGGCCCCCAGTTGGGGCACCTGTAGAGTGGTGGCAGCATGAAGGGGGAGCTCTTGCCCACCAAGGTAAGTCCTGCCCCCACCCCAAGACTCTATACTCTTGCCTTCAGGGAGCCCCACAATTGGGACATGAACCCAGGTCCACCACAGCATTCCTATGCCCCTGGCAATACCATGACTTGCTTCACACCAGAATGCTTGTGAAGTGATTCCTCTTCTGATTTTAAAGTTTTTGGAAGTGATCATTGTCAGAACATGACTCAGGCCGTGGAGACCAATGGCAGGAGCGGATAGGACACGATAGTTACAGCAGGAAACTAGAAGGCAAGACCTGTGGGCTGTGCTCCCAGTTTGGTCAGACTTCCTGTATGTTTGGGTAAATCATTCCTCAAAGAGAGAAATTGAGGCAGAGAGCTTATGATGCCCCCCCCGTGCTAAGTATATGGAGATCCTCAGATCCACATCACTGCAAATTATTTATATTTTATTTGTGGACATAGGCAAACCAGTTATTTGAGCAACCTTCAATAGGATTCCACTAGAATAAGTGGTTTGAAGACAGCAGCCATTTCACCCCTCACTGTAGTTGTCATTGTCACGGGGAAACGGGGTCACATACGTGTAACATGGGACTACATGTTTGGTAAATATGTGGTACCAAGGGTTTCACATGGATGCAATGTTACTGTAAATGTACAGTATGCAATGTTACAAGTTCCACATGTTGTAATGCCAACTCTGAGAACAGTAGAACTCAAATTACAGCTCAGGTTGACCCTCTCACACGTCACAAGTCTGTAGAAACTACAAGAGATAATCGAACGTGGATTGAAAGCTGGGTTGCTAGACATCCTATGGAAATGTTAATGAACTTCCATGTTGCCTACATGCTCTGGGACACATTCCCTAGAGGCGGGAAAACCCAGACAAAGAGAGACAAATACTATAAAAGGACAGAGATCCCAGAGGGAGGAAGAGACTGCTTGGAGATTTCCTGCAAGAGCCATCTTGCACATCTACATACGAAAGAGCCAGCTGATCACTGCAGGCTGGGGGAAGATGGAATGAGACACAGCTTCGCTCTAAGAAGCCAGAGCCCAGCCAGTTCCTTATGGCTGAGAAAACCAGAACTTATGGACTTGTTCTAGGGTAAGATGAATATCTTAGGAACTCAAAACATTATAAGTTAGGAATGCTTTATGTTTACCTTTTATTTCTATTACCACTCTGTATCAACTATCTTGTTATGTAATTAATAAATATACTTCTTAGTTTATAAAGAAGTGGTCTAGAGTCTAATATTGGAACACAAGTGAGCTACAAGAGCCCTCAAGCTCTTGCGAACCCAGAGAGTAAAGAGTCTGTAGACGGGAAGGATCGGGCGCTTGGGTGACAAGAAGTTTCATTGTGGCAGACTTGAATTAGCCAGTGAGAGAAACTGATTCAAGAGGACTGTGCGCAAGGGAAACAGTCACTCAAACCCGGTAAAGTAGGGGGTGTTGAACCCCAACCCGTGACAGTCATCCTTGCTAATCCCATCAGACAGATGTTCTGTGGTTTACAGGCAGCAATGTCTAAATGCTTCACTAAGGCCCTTTTCAAAGTGTGGGGGATGAGTGAGAGGGCGGTGCGTGAGGATGCGTTCCCATGGACCTCCAGCCTCCTCCACGCACGGAACATCCGGCATTGCCGCCCGTTACTCTGTGTGTTGAAGATGGGTGTTACGTGGGAGCGCACGCACCCACACTCACTGGCCGCGGCCATGGACACCCACCTATCCCCCCAGCACCCGCCACAGCGTTCAAACGGACCCCACCCCCCGCACACATAGGTGAGGGGGCTTGCGTTCAAAGTCAAAGTAATTGTTATTGTTTAACTATAGGTCATAACAATTACACACAAATAAATAAAACAAACTAGTAAGCAATACATCACAGACATAGATATTTCCATGCCAGAACTGTAAAAGTAAGTTAACATCTGCTATAGGCTATATAACAGCGGAGGCTTACCTTATGAAGCCCTGCTCTGAGATGTAACCCAAATATATAACAGACCATTATCCTTCGTTATTTGTTGCAGGGGGGGAGAAATGTCTTCCCTTCTCACAACTGAAGGGTGCCCAGGGATAATAAGATCAGGACCAGACCTCTAGGTGCGTCTATTAGGGTGACTACCGTACCCTTCTCGGGGCTTGTGCTGATAACACTTAACCCCTGCACACTAGCCATCTAAAGCTAACCTTGCCCTTCTCGGGGCTTAAGGTGGCAACACTTCACCCCTGATATAGTTAGCTGTGAGTGAGGAATAACCCTACCCTTCAGGGCTTATATTGACCCTTTTGCCTACGAATAATATTTAACAAATTAAGGAAAGGGTCAAAGATTATCCTTGTAAATATAAAAAGCGAATTGCTCCAATCAAAAATAAAACAATAAATAAATAACAATAACAAATAATAAAATTCAGCAAAACCAGTCAATAAATAAAGGGCTAAAAATATATACCATTAATTTATTTCTTATACATTTTTGGTGCCGCAACAACCACTAATCCTACAATTGCCATATATCATATCCAGTGGAAACAGTTATAATGAAATTCAAGGGGATAAGCTGGGACTGGCAGCAAAATACTCAAAATCCCAAAAGTTCTGCCAGCGGCAGAATGCCATGGCTTTTATATCCTGAGATAAGGTACTGGTTAATAACTGGCACAACAGATGCTCTGTCGAAGCATCCAAAAATCTTTGGATAAACGGGGCCAGGTATTTATCTCTCAAGGAGTCCTAAAGATGACAGGAAAAAAATATATGGTCTACCGTCTCAACCGCCAGATGGTCAAACGGACATACTCTGTCCAAAAAAGGGGTTCCTTCAATCCGTCCCTCAAGAATTCTAGAGGGAAGGGCATTTACTCGAGCCCTACAGATAAGTTTTTTAGTCCTGATTGTTATAGGGGCATCCAAATAGGCAGGAATCTGTCCCTGAGCAGGCTTC
This sequence comes from Sphenodon punctatus, assembly GCA_003113815.1. Lineage (NCBI taxonomy): Eukaryota > Metazoa > Chordata > Lepidosauria > Sphenodontia > Sphenodontidae > Sphenodon > Sphenodon punctatus. Next base: position 813,251 of record QEPC01012575.1, on the reverse strand, counting down.
CATGCCAAATAAGAACTTACATGGGGCGAGGAGCTAATGACAGCCAATTCTGTCTGCCTATTTATATCACCCATTCTAATCTGTATTTCCTTCCAAATCGCCTCTAGGGGTTTATGTTCTAGGTACTCTACCGATAGTCCTATGGAACTTAGGTAGGTATGTATTTTCTGTTGCCAGGGGCTGACCCATACATCCTTCCACATCTCATTTATTAGTTCAGAGGAGCAAGTAAAATGTAACTTCCACCAGAACTTTATGGCGGATTCAACGGCTATTTGAGTCCATTCCTTCTGCCCCAATTCCAGCCGGGACATAACTTGAGGAGTACCGATAGGGTTACCAAGTAGGGCTGAAAGAAATTTAGCCTGAACTGAACTGAGCTGGCGGGCGTAGAATAACGGCCACAGTTCGGCTCCATATAGTAACTGCCCTCCTATTTTAGAGTTGAATACCTGCAGGGCAGAAGAAATAGAATCTCTGCCCTGCCTGGTAAAAAAGCCAAGTAGGGCATGGAGAGAGCCCTTGACTGCCGGGACTGCCTTCAAGACATGTTCCCTCCAACTGCCAGATTTGTGGAAAAGTAATCCCAGATACCGGTAGGAGTCCACCTGTTGGATCATGTGGTCTCCTATCTCCCAACTGTAGGTCTTCTGTTGGTAAACACCAAAACTTTGAATTTTGAGTGATTTATTGTTAAGTTGTTAGATCTGCAGTAATTTGCAAAAGCCCGCATCTGCCTCATGAGTCCGATGCGGGTTTGAGAAAGGAGAGCCACGTCGTCAGCATACAGTAGGCACCCCACCGGTCTGGTAGCAACTTTAGGGGGGGAAGTATGCCGGATTAGACATTTCAGGAATGCTATTGTTGATAAACAGATTGAAAAGACCTGGAGCGAGTACACAACCCTGTCTGACGCCATGTTGGATGGAAACTGGGTCAGTAACGTGGCCATCAGCATCTACCCTTACCACAAGGGAGGAACCAGAATACAAAGATTGTATCAGCCATAGTAGTCTTCCATCCATTGTTGACCTTCGAAGCTTGTCCCAAAGCATGTTCCTATCTAAGGAATCAAACGCGGCCTTCAGGTCTAAGAAGGCCACAAAAAACGAATGATTCCGGGCACGATACTTACTGACTAAATGATTCAACAAGCAGCACTGCTCTAAAGTAGAGCATCCTGCTTGGAATCCAGCTTGCTCTGGATACACAATCCCTTCCTGGGTCATCCAAGATGTAAGTCTTGCAAGAAGAGTTTTTGCATAGACCTTCCTGACTACACAGAGAAGACTTATCGGGCGATAGTTGGCTGGATCTGTCCGCTGCCCTTTTTTGTAAATAGGGACTACTATTGCTTTAGACCACTGAATGGAGATTCTTCCCAAATGATTGATTGCGGTAAATAATTTTGCTAAAAGGGGAACCCACCATAACTTATATGCTTTCAAGAATTCTATATGTATTTTGTCCGGGCCAGGAGCCTTCTGGTTGGTTACTAAAGGAATCAATCAGCTCCTCTACCTCAGATTCTGCCACTGGAGGCCATGGATGATACTCCAAATCACTATCAAACTGTAAAGACTGGGGGTACTCCTCTGTCTGCCTGCCAAACAGGTTACGAAAATATTCAGCCCATATGACTGGCTGGACAGTGGAACCTACAGGTCTACCCATCTTACCAGTTGAGATGTTAACTATACGCCAGAATTGGGCAGAATCTTTTTGGTTAGCCGTTTGAATGAGAGCTGACCACTGCCTTTCCCAAAATATCCTCTTTTTCTCCCTTAACAGTTGTCTATAGGATCTCTTAGCTTCTAGATATTCTATTGGGGGGCCGTGAGATGTTTCCCTCCTATACCTGCAATAAAGTTGCTTCACCTTGGCACGCATCTGTTTGCATTCCTTGTCAAACCACTGACACCCCCCCTTCCAAAGTCAGTAGGCTGGGGGGCAACCGTCTGTGTTTGAAGGAATTCTGATAGGTTCACATTGAGCTGATCTAATAGCTCCACAGTCACCTCTGCGTTATTAGAGCTAAGCATACTATCCCTAATTAGTTGCATAGTGGGCTGATTGATATAACCCGCTATGCTAACCTTCAGGGAATTGCCCCAATAAGGGGCCTTTAGTATATCTAATTGATGGATCAGAGAATCCAAAGGCTGCATGACCTCTATACTATGGTAATCCAGGGCTAATGATATAACTAGTGGCAGATGGTCACCAACTAGCGCTTGGCCCACCGCAAAGTCCAGAAGGTAAGGTAACGCTGCTGGGGTCACCAGGGCAAAATCAACAACACTGGAGCCTAATGGTCCCAGGCATGTATATTCCCCCTCTGAATCATTAAACTCTGATCCATTTAGAATATATAGATTATAAGAGGCCACTAATTTTGCGAGTTTGATCCCTGATGAATTAATCTGAGAATCCTTGGACTTCCTAGGATTAAGTTCGCCAAATGGGTCATCTGGGACTGGATTGGCATATGGGCTCATATCCGATTGATTGGCCCCCAGCCTTGCATTAAAATCCCCCATCAATACAAATAAGGCCTGTGGATACTTAAAGATGAGCTGTTCTATAAGGGATTCCAATTTGTCCCATACAACCCTCCTGCATTTGAAAAGGGCCTTAAAGTCTTTTTCTTCCCAAGAATACTTTACAACCTGGAATCATTTCACCCAGCACAGAAATGCAGCCTCTTCTGAGTGGATGATCTCAGCCTCTGCACAGAACAAGCATGCAAGAACATGAGAATTTTGGCAAAGAATTACCCTCTTCTCTTACCAGAAATGTCGTGGGAGATTTAGGCCAAAGTTTCCAAATGGCCAGTGTTTTGAGTACCTCAGTTCTCAGATGCCCAACCTAGGACAGCTCAGCCTCAGAGCTAGCAAGCACCTACTGCTCCCAAAGATACCAGCTGGAGCAATGGGTGCTCAGCACTTCTGATAACCAAGTGCCCTCAGTGGCTTACCCCCATGACAGATCAATAGCCTTCAGGAGTGCCAGCGGTAAGTTAGGACAGAAGGAAAGGGGAAACCACCAAATGCATTTTTTAAAAAAGTGTATATAAACCAATATTTCTGTTCCTCTGAAAGGCTCAAGTAGATCCCTGGAGCAGGACTCTGATCACACCTGCACAGAGATGCAAGATTTCTGGAAATTTTGAACACATGGAAAACTATGGACATTTGGGGGGGAAATTAAGTTATTTGCAGTATTTACTTGATTAACAAAACAAACTTGGTTATATCCTTTGGGCTCAGAACAACAGAAATAAGTAGTTATAATAATTGTAATAGTTACACTGGTTCATACCATGCGTGAAGCGGTTTATATCCAATTTCCCCCCAAAGTTTCTCTTTTCCCCCACCAGAACCTCACAACTCCATCCTTACACAGACACAGGAAAGATACCAATGTGACTCACACTGCTTCGGTATTTGTTCAGCAGAGTCAGCACCAGCTTTGCATAATTCATTGACTTGGTGAGCTCCTGCGCCAGCTGACACAAATTCAGAACCAAGCGGTTGAAGAGCTCAGGGGGCAATTCCAACTGAAACAGAGAGAGGGGCAGACATGGAGTAAGGCAAACCCAGGGAAATAAGACTCACTTCAAATACCATTTGTCACAGACTTGCTGGTCTTCAGTTCCTCAGGGCGGAATCTGGGCAATATCAAACCAATGAGCCGGCAGCAACAGCGGCCCCAGGAGCACTCCAACCCTGCCCAGTCAGTGGCCGCATGGGACACTTTCAAGGTTCTGAAGGTAGTGTGAAAGGGACATAGGCTGCAGCAGCCTTTGCCTTGAATATGGAGTTAATACCCATGGAGACTCATGTTAATACCCATGTATTAACCCATGGTTAATACCCACTTCCAGCATGCAATGCTGCCGGCAGACAGGAGAGTGGGCAAGAATTGAAGTCTCTCAGATTTAATGAACACTGCTCTGGGCAGAAAGGCCTCCCACTGCCAGCACTTTTCACCACATAATTTAAAGAAGGAAATATACAAACCAGAGCCTTATTTCAGCTAGAAATTTAGACCCACGCCCAACTGCACTGGGCCTGCTATGAGCCCAGGCCTAAACGTTCAAGTGGCTCCACTCCTCAGAGATTGTCATATGTCACAACACTCTAAAATGGGTAGGGCTAAATCAGAAAAAGGGCAGAACTAAGGCATCTCTCCTCTACAGTGTGACCACATCCCTGACAGCGCCATGACATCACGGCACTCCATAAAGAGGGGAGGGGGACACTAAAATATTCCCTCTCCTTTTTCAATATGACCATGCCTCCCCCCATGGAGGACTGTGATGTCACGGCACTCCATAAGAATTGGGACTATATACAAAAGGGGCAGGGCTAAGATATTCCTAAAGTCTTTCCAACGTGACCACACCTCCACAGTGCTGTGATGTCATGGCACTCCATGGGGGTGGGGGCTCCTGCACTTTGGGCTCAGGGTGGGCTGCAGGCCTTTAGTACAAATGCATTCACTCACTTGTCTTCCTAGCAATGAATGCACAACAGTGAGGAGTTCTTCTGACCAAGGTATCTCCAGGACCTGGCTGCGAGAACAGGAAGGAGGATGGACACAGGTGTAAATGCAGTTAGGAGTCCAGGCCAAGCAGCAGCTTCTGCCCTTGTTCACGTAGGTTAGACAACATGGACAGCCCCCATACTAGAGCCTCATATGTCAATGGGAGAACACTGGAGGATCCAGGGCAGCGCTTGGCCTTTTGAGTATAAGGCAGAAGTGCTTGTTCAAGACAGTGAGTACTCCCCTCCCACAGTTAGTATGTTACATGCGGGCACCACAACAAGTGGCATCTCATTCCCTGAAAGGAGCACGTACCTGAATACCAGCCTCACATACTCGGGCTCCAGGCATTCCTCTATCAGTGTGCACAGCAGCTTCGTACGCTCAGGGCCTGCAAAAACAAAGGAAAAGATGTTGCCTGCAAGTTTTATTTGCATCCTGAGTCGATCAGGGGATTTACAAGAACACTGGCACCAGAACGGCTCAGACAATGCAGGGAGATTCCCCTTCTCCCAAACCAAAAATCCAAACACAAAGCCATGGCTTGGAACTGTGCCCACATCATTCTTCAACCCCTTTTAAGTCATGGGCCTCTTCTCTAATGCTGAAGGCTTTGTCTTCCCCCACCCACGTATATTCAATTCTCACCCTCTCTGTGCCACATGGTATGCCTGGGGCCCGACCCAGCTAAATGGACAATGCTCCAATTAAGTCCATGGAGTTTAATCTAGATCTAAATTTGGTTCCTGGGGCCTAAATCTGGCCCTCTGAGGCAGCTGTAGCTTGGTATTTGTACACCACATACCAGCCTAGCCATACAGACACTAGCCTGCTCAGATGAAACTGCCAGAACCTATTCTAGTGCATGTTTCTCACTAGACAGTCACCGTCAGCCTGGACCCTGCAGTTGGGGGAAGAGCAGGAAGTGCCAGCCCCCCAGGTAGGTGTTTCTGCCAGACTTGGCTTCACTGTACAGGCCCTGCCCCCACTCACCCTATCTGGGATCCACTGGCCCGACTCAGGACCCTGGCCTACCCCCTGCCTCAGGGCTCACACCTTTTCTAAATCTGGTCATGTTGCCATTTCTTACATGTTTTGCTGACTGAATTCCAAATTATCTTCCTTTTAGAGTAGAGGTGGGGAACCTTTTCCCTCCCAGAGGCCACTTCGAAAATTAGTACAAGCTCCAAGGGTTACACCGAATTTGGTGGTTAGGGTGCTTTGGGGGGGGTGGGGGGTGCTCAGGAAGAGGAGGGTCCATATTATGGATCCGTGCCATGGATCCAACCCCTATCCTCGTGTGCATGCCCTCATCTCTGCTCACATACCCTGAACTCACTCTTTCAGAGCTTGGGTATAGGAACTTGATCCAGGAGCCAGGTCTAGTAACTGGAAAGGAGCCAAATAAAAACTAGCTGTGGGCCACATTTGGCCCCAGAGCCTGAGGTTCTCTACCCCTGACTTAGGGTGAAAACAGACATGATGCTAACCACCCTTGGTGGTTATTTATGCATGTTGCAGGGCTGCATAGGGCACCAATACAGTCCTGCAACATGCATAAATAACCACCAAGGGTGGTTAAAGGGGGGTTAGCGTCATGTCCGTTTTCACCCTTAGAGTCTACATTTTTGGATGGATGCCACCACCCTCCACCCCCAAATGGTCTTCCTTAGCTGCTCCCACAATGTATTGTGGCTCCTTCTAAGGAGGGTGCTTCAAAAGGAGCTGCCCTGGCAACCAACACAATGACTAGTGACCCAGCGTGTTCTCCTCAGCACAGAGATGTCAAGTGGGAGCCTGGATCAGGCACACAGATCTAGAACATATCAAGCTGTGGAGCACACACATCCAGCTCCCAAGGGACACTTCTTCCTATAGTGTGGCACGGTTTCGGAGCTCACCTTTCCCTGAAGCCTGCAGGACTGGAGGAAACAAGATGCAGCAAACTGGGCGGGCATACTTGGAGCAGAACAGGGTTAGGGCTGTTACGAGAGACGAGGAAGCCGGCTTCGTCAGGGAGAGAATCTGCAGTGCAGAGAAAGGGCATGAAGAGAGAATACTTGCTGGTAAACAGCAACTAGCAGCAAAACCCAGGACCTGCTTGTAGCCCGAGCATATTTCCATCACTGGGAGAGGAAAAGAGGCCATTTGGAAAGCTCACGTCTTCCCCAAGTGAGGTAGGGAAAAAGCAGAGGAGCAGCCATTTCCTTCTCCTCCTCTTCAGAGTTGAGAGAAGAGATTTAGTCAGAGAACACACAATCCAGTCAATTCCATGGGAGGAGCCATTGCATTCTCTCGGAGTGAGGTACTTACCTGGCCTCACATAGAGCAGTTCACAACCTCTAGTGTATTTATCCTCCCAGTGACACACGAGGGAAGAAAGTGCTATTACCCCCATTTTACTGTTGGAAAACTAAAGCACAGAAACACTAATATCTGCCCTACGTCAGAAACAGAGTCTGGGCAGAGGAGGCAATTGAACCTGTCTCTCCTGTGTCCCAGCCTCAGGGCCTATCAACTGGGCTACCCCTCCGCTGCTGCAGGAGGCAGTACTGCTACAAGAACTGCCCTTCCCCAAGCTCTGACCAACTTGTGCATCCTCAATTTCTCCCCATGGCTTCCTGGCTCTTGTGGACTCTTGACTCAAGTACCTCATCCTCACCATGATCTTCCTACCTGCATCTCCACTCATATCTGAAAGACTGCCTTGCCCTATGTTTCATCACGCTCCCTTAGATCAGCTGCTCCACAGCTTTGGAATTCACTTCCCCAGGAGGTTCATCAAAATCCAAGCCTAAGCATGTTCTGGAGGTAATGTAAGACCTACTTATTTGGCCAGGTTTTTAGCAGGCAGGGATAGGGTTTGGGGGTGGGGATTTTATTCAGAATTTTATAGTTTGATATTTTTACTGGGTTTTATATTCTTGTACATTTCAAGCTGCCATGAGCCTGTGGGAAAGAGTGAGATACAAATAAAAATAAATATCCAACTCCCTTATGCTTTACATTCCTCCCAGTCACTTCCTTAGCTTCTCTCTCTCCTTTTCTTGGCTGGAAAAATTGCTTTTTCATTACTCCCCCATTCAAAAATTTCACTCACACATTTCACTTTGAGTGTATGCAGGACTGGGGCCTGAATTGGCTCAGAAGTCTGATGAGTAGCTAGAAAGCTGGTCCCTTCCAAGTACCACATCCAGTCTCAGCCATGTCAGTGGTCTACAGCACAGTTGCCATGTTGAAGACCAAGTAGTTTAGGTGATCCCTTTTATTGGGCAAGTGTCTGTTGGTGAAGGTGGTCTGTGTGTAGCTCAAAAGCTTGCACACATTCACCTAAAGGGGTTATCATCTTAACCTCTTTGGGGGTGATCCTCATTCCATTGAAGTCAATGGGAGTTTTGCCACCGACTGGAATGGATTGGGAGTTTTCAGTCAGCTAAGGTCATCAGCACATACCCGTTGTAGGAAGAGCTCCCCTGTCAGCACTGCTGCATTGCTGTAGCTGAGGTCAGGCGAGAGCAGCAGCAGGCAGGTGCAGAACTGCAGGGTGGTGTGTTCCGGGCACGCCGAGAGCTGGAGTAATGAGCACAGCCCTTCCAGCTAGAGGGTGGGGGAGAGGACACAAACATTATATTGAGCCCAAGTAATTAGCAATGTTGCTTTTACCCAATTTATCTACCAGTCAATTTAGTACTAGAATCCTACACTCCAGCTTTATACAATGCAATTTACTTTTCTCTTGTTTGCTGCTATGGTATTTTTATAAATGTTCACAATTTACCTTTCATTAAAAATATTTCTTTTAAAGTTTTAATTATATATTTTTTTAAATCCCTGTAATCAATGCATTAAATGATTAATCTGATTGATTTGATTGATTCGTGACTTCAGCTCAAAAATGTTGCCAGGAACGATCTACCCCACAAGCACAGAGGACATGGACTAGAAATGGGATTCAAGGCTGGTTTCTTACAGAAGATTTGGCTGCTGTAAGTTTCTGTTACTGTGTTACCATAATGCATTCTACCCCTTCCCACAATCACTAACCTGGCCTGGGGTGCATTCATTCAGGACCTGTAACTCAGGAGGGGCAGTCCCATCAGATTGCTAGTGGAAAGCAAAAGAGAAGAATGAAGACTATTTAAAATCACCCAAGTTAACCAACTAATGGAAACAATGGTTTGCTTATTAGGTGTCTACCCGAAAGACTTCAGTAAATCAAAGAACCAACCATTAATATCACAACTTCTAGTAGCAGCTAAATGTGTCATTGCCAAGCACTGAAAAGGGGGGGTGGGGAAGGAGAGAGAAATTTCCTCCTTGCTGGTGGCCTGGAGACATAAAATTTGACAGATCATAGTCGTGAGTAAACTGACAATCTGGCAAATGAATCCAGTAATTTTAGTGTCCGACTGCCATTTTTTGAATTTGAAATGAAAAAAATAAAAAAAAGATACCAAAGATGCTAAAAGATTAGTCATACTCAAATCAGCTTTGTGAATTCATAGATTAATGTACTGTTAACAATGTTTATCTGTTTCTCTTTACATGGTTTGTTTCATGTTTATTGTAAATAATAATGAACACAATTCAGGGGGAGGTTGGTTGCTGCTACATTTATAAAACATCCTTATTAATTTTTTACAGTCTGTATTTTAATCTACAATCAATGAATTAATAAATGAATGCTTTCAACCTTAATCGCCAACTGCCAACCACACAAAATGACATTCCAGAGTTCAAGCCAAGACAGTTCCACAAAAGGACAAGTTATTCAGGTTAATTCTGTTTCCTGTGGGTCACTGTGTTTTCCTCTGGCCCATCCAGCCCTCCCCCCACCGCCACAGGCCCCCACTCTCTAGAGCATGCTATTTCCCACCCTTCCCGTTTCCCTATTGACATTCCCGGGCTAGTCTGCTGCAAGCACCAACCCCTGCTTTTTCCTGTTGGCATTCACAGGCTAACTGGGTCTGGGAATAGTAATGGGAAGTGCAGAGGCACAGGTGCACTGCAGGTTCCTAACTCCCACCCTCAAGAGCAAGTGTTTTCAACCCCCAGCCCCTGTAAGCGACATACCGTTATGCCATACCGCCATTCTCCCCACACACACCCATGTGCTCCCCTACCTTCACAGGCAACTGCATGGCCAGAGGACTCCCACACTCTCATTTTTGGTGCACCCGCCCCCCCTTTCCTTCCAATCCCCTCCTGTGTCATGCCAAAAACGTCCTGCCTTTTGTTTATTTGAATGTATAAGCTACCCTTCCCAGAGGCTCAGGGCAGTTTCCCAGAATAAGCATAGAAACCATGGACTGAGGAAATATAACAACTTTATTAAACAATAAAACATTAACTTTTATTTAACTTTATATTAACTTTCCTTAAAAGTGCTTTTTAAAATGTCTTTCTTTAATTATTATTACTTTCCGGTGCCTTCCCTGGTTTGGTGCAGCTGGGTGCGTGCGCTTGGGTGGGGATAATGGCAGGGCTATGTTCTCCTCCTCCTCTTTCCACAGATCCACCTGTGGAGGTTGAGAAGGGGGAGGCGGCGGCATGTTGGACTTGCTGGTGGAGGGAGAGGTGTGCCTGGACCAGGGTGGGTTGAGCTGTGTGAGTGCAGGGCAGAGAGGGTTTGGGTGGTTTCCCTGAGGGGCTGAATGCTGGGGAAACCAGCACGGGCAGTCAGGATCCAGATGGGTTAGCATGAACTGCTGCAGGGGGTTAGCAAATGGCGCCTGTTGCTTGCTGCACTCAGGGAGCTCTGGATCTGGAGAGACTTGGACAATGGATCTCCCATCTCCTTGCTCACCTTCTCCAGCACGCTGTCCGAGCACTCCAACTGCTGCTAGAGGTTGGCCTAGTGCCGGTCATCCTGCCAGCAGTCCAGGCAGGCCTCGGCAGCCAAGGCCCTGCATCGTACAGCATTCTGCCTCACAAACTGCTTGTGCTCCTTGGCCATGCCCTGAATGGCATCCCAGATCTCGTCCTCCTGCCATGGCGTCTCCCCGAGCAACTCCCTTGCCAATAGTACCAAGACGAGAGCAAGCGTTCCCTTCTTGTCAGGAAATACCTAGCTGTTGAGAGCACTTGCAGCCATTCAATTGCTATTTCCCCACTGGTCAGCGATTCCATGCGTCTACCGTTGCGAGATCAGTGCTGGCAATTTTCTGTCATTTCCATCACTTTCTGGGACTTTCCAGGATTTTTCAGGACTCTCCACAACTGTCCTTTTGCGTCAATTTCCAGCACTTTTGTGTTGCTTAGCTGGTTATAAAGCATAAGTGGCTAAGCATAGTGAAAAATAGTGAAAAAGACAGTAAGTTTCCTTGTCGTGTGAATGACCGGTTTCCAATGGAAACAGTATTCACTGCAATTTGTTGTTTCAGGTCTTCTTGCCAAATCGTCCCTGCGCTGCCAGTTGCAGACCTGCAGGCCCTGGTTCCGCTGGGTGCTTGTGGATGGCCACTGTGGTGGCAGACCTGCAACAAGGAAAGCTATTAGTTCAGACCGCCCTACCCTGACCTGGTGTTTCAGCCCCACCTGCCCTTCCCACCCAATATAACAACTGCCCTTCCCACCCATGCTAAGGGAAGCAGGAAAAGTACCTGAGATAGGCTGCTGTGGCAGATCAGAGCAGCACACAGTTCTCCCGTGATCACTGTAGAGGAGTGGAGAACATACAGAAGTTGCCATTAGCACCTTTGCCCCTTCCCTCCACACCCACCATTTTGTCTTCAGCCCCACCTCCCCGCCATGCCAGCCTGCCATGGTGCCTCTCCCCCTCCTCCCCAGCCTGTGGTCCCACCATGGTGCCTTCCTAATCACTTCCCACGCACACTGTTCGCCTCTGATGCTGCTGTATCCTGGGGAGTATCCTGCTGCTCCCCAGTGCTCTCCTGGCCACCTGTGAATACAGTAAAGAAAAAAACTCACATAATTAAACAATAATAAACAGAAGCCTTTATCATACAACTGTGCAAACACAGACAATCCCCCTCCCCCCCACCCAGGTGCATTAACTCACCACTCTCCACCTCCTCTACAAATGTGGCCTCCGGGTCCTCTATACCCTCCACAAGCACCACCAGTGGCTCCTCAAACAAAGGCTGGCTCTTGAGCTCAAGGGGTTAGAAAGTCAGAGTCACGACGTTCATGTCCTCATTGACTGTTGGTGGCTCCAGGGCAAGGACAGGCATGGAGGAATCTGCACTGGCAGTCACAGCTTCCATGGGGGAAGCAGGGAAGTTGCAGTGGGAGCGTTTGCTGTGAGAGCACCACATCGACCCAATCCTGGCGAAAATACAGCACTGGCTCATGTCCCTGGTGTATTCCTGCTGCACCATCTGGAGAGAGATTGCCTGGAACACCACCTTGTTCTGACAGCACATGAGACCTTCTGCTTCCCCCACAGAGCGATGAAGGTCCTGGTCTCTTCCTCACTCCAGGGAATACACCTCTGGCGGGCAGATTTGTAGGTGGAGAGTGTCTGGGCTGGGACCCTGGAAGTAGAGGTGCTGGTAGTTGCCTGTGAACACAGTAAAGGAAAAAAACAAACACATAATTAGATAGTAATAAACGGAAGCATTTTTCATGCAACTGTGTAAATGCAGCCCCCCCCCAAAGGTGCATTAACTCACCATAGTTGTCTGACTGTCATTCTGAGACATGGTCACAACAATGTAAAGCTTGTGGAAGTTGCTCCTTAAAATGTAACAGTTCATGAAGAGAAAGAGCGTCAGGCACATGATGCAAACCAGGATGAGCTGGGACAACACCTTTAAATTTGGCACATGTCGGCCTTTAAGCCATATGTAGAGAGTGGAGAGAGGGGCAGGAAATATTCACTCCTTGGAATGCTCTAAACTTTTCACCTGCAACTCTACGGTGCTAGCAGACCTGCATGCATGCAAGGCTACACGCAATCTAGTTGACGGGATGCAGACACATGGGCACACATTAGCCTGCACAGCGGGCTCCGCATGTCCTAAGACCCCGCCATGAGTAGGGGTGAACACCTAATAAACAGGCAGGAGAACACTCACCTGGTGGGGGCTAATGTCTCATTTGTTAACACGCACTCTCTCTCTAGACTACCATAGGTTCATCACTCAGGCAGTGAAGTGGAATGGGAGATTCTCAGATGTGCAAAGTATAATTGGTGAAGCAGAGAATTTAGCAGCTTCCTCTTATGGGCACCGACATGGCAATTTCAGTCATCCAACATCAGAGTGGCCAGAATAGGATTCACATAATCCACTTGATCCAAGCATCAACTTCAGGCGATCTACCTTCCCACTGGCCCCCAGCTCTTAAGCACCTCAGCAACTGGTCTCGAGTGGAGAGGTGCACCCTCCTTTAGAAAGAGCCTTCTCCACTGCACTGGAGGAGCTCTCCTAGCCCATCTCCCTGGAGACACTAGTCCTGCTCTCCACCCCAGAGGGAGGTTGATTTCCCCTCCTCGCGCTGTGATCAACTGAAGACTAGCCTGTGAACTACCAGTAAATCATGATCTACCTCGTGGCCACCTCTGTCCTACATCCGTTGCACAGTAATAAATGAATACCTGAGGCTAGGCAGTTATGTATTATTGTGGGTGCCTGGAAGTTGTAGCAGCAGAACCATTTCTTTGTCAGTATGTGTTTCAACCCCTAAGTTCACACTTCGGCCAACAAAAGCCATCTCTCTTGATGGAATGTACCCCTTTTCTGGAGATGCTGGGCTAAGCCAATTTGGTTTGAGTGAAAAGAAATAGCAAATACTTACATCCAACTCCATCTCCAGAAGATTTTTAAGTCTGGGAACATGCAACTGTGAAAGACAGAAGGGAACTAGTTAACCACAAGGAGATTTACACTCCCAGCAGGGCTGTAGCTGCATTAAGGACAGGAAGTGCAACTGCACCTGGGCCCGCGAGCCTGGGGGACCCACATGCCCTTTGAGGAGGGACAAACTGCACTGCCTGTCCCTGTTGCCCTTGGTCCCACCCCCCCTCATTAAGCGTTAGCACTTCTGGCCGTGTTCCCTTCAGTGGCCAGTGCTGCCGCTGCTGCCAATGATCCGGTGAACTAGACAGAGAAAGGGTGGGGGCATGGCTCCTGCCATCTCTTAGGATCTTCAGTTAGTGGCTGCTGCCTCATGCTGCTGGGGGCCAGTTCTGGCTGCCTCTCCACCCCTGGGCTGGTGCTGCTGCTCAGAGTGGTCATGCTTCCTCCACACATCGCTTCCACTTTCTCTCCTCCTCTTGCAATGCCCCCACCACTGCCCCTGCCAGCCAGTCTACCAGCCCTTCCCCTCTGCTGCCCCCTGAGAGGCAGAGGGTCCTTGGCTGGAGCTGGGAGGAGGGATTAACACACACACCCCTGCATTTCGGGAGAAAGACGCTCCTGGGGGGGAAATCCCTACCAGACAGGGAAAATGCAGGGAGGACTTCCCTCCTCTCAGCTCCAGCCAAGGACACTCTGCCTATTAAGACTGAACCTTTTGTACTACCTAACCCTAAATCTAATTTGGCCTGTTCCTAAAAGTGAGGATGTTCAGACTCTTATCACTGAAACAATCTTAAATAATTTCAGTGTTGACAACACAACATTTTCACCTCTACTGCGGGAACTCCAATTATATATGCAGACCTGATGAAACATATTTCACATTTAGCTTAAAAATTATTCAAACCAGTGTTTGTAAAAAGGTCAAAGCTCATTGCAATTTTTTATTTTCAATTGGAAATGAAAAGGCTGATGAACTGTTTAACTGGGTGCTAAGCTAGGGATAAACTGGACTTTTACATTGAAACATGCTATCTATAGTTGCAGTAGACACCAGATCTAGACAGCACTTATTGCCTTTGGATCTAATAGCAGTACAGCAAAGAATGTGCCTAGGAAACTGAAGAATTAATTGATTACAGCTACTCACAGCTGGTCTACCAGAAAGCATTAAGGGAATCAAAAGACTTTATCCTGCCTGGTGACCCTGGGATGCTAGCCAGACACAAAGACACAAATTGAGGATTTTTATAAAAGGTGCTTCAGATGTACACCAAGCCAAGCACGTGCATCTGGGACCTCGCATCTTCGTGAATGTTACACCCCTTGTCTCTCCCTCTGTTCCCCTTCCTTTGTCTTCCGCCTGCCATCCCCAGTCTCTCAGATTGTAAGCCCTAAGGCAGGGACCATGTCTATTCCATTACTTTGTAAAGCACCAGGTACGTTGCTGGTGCTATATAAATGCTTGCTAATAATAAATAACCATTTTTTATTATTTTACTTGTTTTATTATTATTATTATTGTAACATGACATGTAGTTTTTACAATGTACATTTTATTTTGTTTTATTGTTGTTATAATTTGGCTATATGGCAAAAGCCAGCCTAATAAAATTGAAATTGAATTGAAATTGAATAATAAAAATAATAATAATAATAATAAATAATTAATGTACACTCACTAATCACAGTCCATGTTTACAAAATGCTCTTAAGACCCAGAGAATTAAGAGACCTTGGACTGTACTACAAACTAAGTTTGTAAATCCTCTGCCAAGAACTGCAGGAGGAAACCAATTTCTGTTGGAGATCCAGTTGGGTGGAAATTTTTACATTGCAAAATAACACAGCAAAAGGTTGCAGCTAAGGTTCTGATAGGACAAGTTCTTAGCAGAAGGATTTTACCTCTCTAAGTCACTTCTGAGAAGGGATCATCATTTACTTATGAAGTTTCTAGAATTGTCTGGCTTGATTAGGAATCCATTTCGTGTGTGAAGACAGTTTTACTTTTAGAAAGTATTGAACTGCTATGTGAACAGAGAGTTTTAGATACCTCTGTAGAGACCTACACAGCTGCAATGGGCAGCGAAATGCACCCATAACCACACAGCCTGCTCCATAATGCTAATAGATTGGAAGCGGCTGATAAGAAATGGTGTCATCTACCTTTATGAATAATTTTTAGAGTTATTAACTCATTAATCCATGGAAGTGGGTAATATAGATTTCTAAAGTTTTTCCAACTTGATTTGAGAGCTGAAATTGGCAATTTTGTTGTGTATCCTGGGAAGTCATATGAAACCTGGGTAATATCCAAATGAATATTTAATTATTATTGCTTTCTTTGTGTTGGGATTTCTCTTTGTTAATTGGCTCAATCCCAACAAGCAGGGGATTATGTAATCTGCTTTGAGTTGTAGTTTGCTTAGCTCAGCTTTATGCCTTTTCCCCAGAACTCAAGTTATGTGCAGTGTGGACTGTTCTATTTCAAACAAGAAACTATGTGAAAGGTCTCCATGCATCTGGGATCTTTGAGCTAGATAAAACTGGTATAGTTGGATGCGGACATACATTCTTAGATTTGGTCATACATTCCTTTGCTGCCAAAAGTCCTATATAAACCGGACTGAAACTATGATTTTTTGTTCGGTGATCAGCATCTCGGAGATGCTGTTGGCTGATCCACATATAAGCTTTGTAAAGAATCACTTCTTTATCTTAATCTAAGAACTATCTTCTTTTGTACTTAATATTTTAAGGCTCTTTTGAAACACTGTATATCTGTTATGTACTTTTACATCTTATTAAGTAAAGCTAAGTAATTAAGATTTGAGTCTCTTACTTTATTGGAATTTGTTAAGAAAAGGGTTTCTCTACTAGTGGAGTAGTCAGGTACAAGAGAACCAAAGTAAAAAGATCTTAACCTTTGGTCCAAACTTTCCCCAGGACCCAAACTTAAGGTTGCAGAGGATGGGATTGGGGGGGGTAGCCTCCGCTCTGTCCCTTTCTCTGGGTACTGCTGCCTCTACCAACTGGCAGCAACTGCCCATCCCCCAGAGCTGCCAGGAAATCTGCTTTTGTACCCACCTGAGTGAAGCCACGCAGCAGGGAAGGGAGGGAGAGAGTTCCTTTGCCACTGTGCCTAACGGGGAAGGGGGGCATACCTCCAGTATGGCATACTTTATAGACAACCGCTTTCAGCCTCCTTCTCCTACCCACCCACCTCACTTCCTACATTTCTCTCCTTACTGGCAGGGTTAGGGGTACTTTTCCCCTCTTACATTCCTGCATCCTAATGTGCGTAGCTGAGGTGTTGTAAAGACTGGTATCTGCTGATAGGGTGGCCAGATACGCAAACTTTAGAGGGCACTTATGAGAAATACAGGTTGCAGGGCTGCATTGGTAGGGTAGCCAGATTGGAGCCAATGCAGCCCTGCAACCTGTATTTCTCATAAGTGTCCTCTAAAATGTGAATATCTGACCACCCTATCTGCTGGTGCCACCCCCTTGGCAGTGCCCTTGGTTCTCCCAGACCAGCAGTACGATTAGTAAAATGGCAAGGGCAGGGTTGGCTTTAATAGTAGGTATGGTAGGCTGAAACATTGGGCAGCAATTTTAAGAGAGCAGCAAAATAAACCAGCCTCACCCTCTCCCCCACCAACACCAACTACAGAACCCCAAGCTCAGGGGAAGGAATGCTCCTGGATCATTTTACTGCCCTCTTTTTACTGTTAGGGGCTTGTCCTGGCAGCTTCTTCCTTGCTGGATAGCGGATTATTTATTTATTTGTATTTTTACCCCATCCCTCTCGCCTAAGCAACTCGGGAGCGGCTTGCAATTATTTTTAAAAAATAAACATAAAAACAATTACAACATAAATAAATCATATTACAATTTTATAAAATTTATAGGGACCGCTCAAGGGCCCAGGGGGTGAGGCGATCACTCAAATAAGCAGGGCCCAAGCCATGAAGGAACCAATGGAGAGGGCAGAGGAGAGAGGGCAGTTCAATCTTCTGCACCTGGGCTCACTCCAACCTAGCTGCACCCCCAATTCCCAGGGGTTTGTGAGGGGCAGGGACAACATTTCTAGGAATTCCCCAAATGACATAATTTCCCATTTGGTTTTTGGCATGGGAAGTGAGATGGCAAAGGAAGATGAACTCATAGAAAGTTCTCCCAGTTCACTGAACCAATTCCTTCATCATTCCCTTCTAAACCATTGTGCAATGTTACTGTAAAATAGCAGCTGTACTTCACCCCAGACACAGCTGCATTTCAGTGGTTGGCAAAGAAAAAAACATTTTCAGTATGCATAGCATGCCAGGGGATCTTTTGGAGTGACATAAAAGAAAGTCTGTGCTGGGTCCCTACCTTTAGGAAAGCTCCAGTTTCTTAGCCGTACTCTAGAGATGACCTAATAATGCCTTCCCATGCTATGCTCCACACCCCCAGAGGGCAAAACGAATCCCCGAGGTTGTAAATACCTTGATAAAATCAGGGACTTTGGCAGATGTGTCTCGTTGACAGCTTTCATTGACATCATCCACTTCCACTACTTCTACCTGCAAGGAGCTTTGATTGACATCTGTGGTTTGGCTCTGAACAGTCTCATTTCCAGACACTGCCACAGTGAGCTCATTCCCTATACTGTCTGAATTAGTTTCTTTCCAAGGGGCACATCCCACTGCAGGATCCACTTCCGATTCTTCCTCTTCCAGACGAGACCTTTTCCTCTGTCTCTCTCTCTCAGGGTCCTGAAGTTCCTCAGCTGTTTTCTTGCGCTTCCTAGCCTGAGATGCAGAATCATGTGTATCTTCAACTGGCCCTAGATCAGTGCCTGGCCATTCATCGACAAACCAGTTTAGTTTCCTTTCGGAACTGGATTTGTCATGACCAGAACTCACAATTTTCTGGCACAGACCTCTAAGCTGCTGCTGGCATCCATTCGACAGTGGAACTGGGCTCAAACAGCTCTTTTTTTGCAGCCTCCGCTGAAGTAGATCCCCCAGTGCATGCACCCAAAGGTCTGGATGTGGATCCTGCCTAGAAGCCTGAAGGAGACAACTGAGACAGTCTTTTGGCACAGAGGATTGTACCACATGAAGGAGGGAAAAGAGATTTCTCTGGCACACCAGTGGAAGTAACAGCAATAATGGCTTTCTGGAAAAGAGAGAGGGTGGGAGAAGAAGAGTAAGGAGTCAATCAATTTAATCATAGTTCTCTTGAATCGTTAAAATCCTGTGCAGCAGCAAACTGCGCAGATCACTGCAAAATCCTAACTAGGTTTAAGAGGAATCATAACATAACTGAGCTCAGGGCACAAAATCTGCAAGCACCTGGGAGCTATTGGCGCCCAGAAAACAGAGACTGGTGACTGGTTCTGAGGTGTAGTGGGGCAAGAATGGTTTAATATCAGGATAAATTCTGGCGACTGAATTTTTTGTTTGTTTTGGCTCCCGGTGCTCGATCTGAAATTTCATGCCCTGGCTGAGCTACATCAGTCAATCAATCACAGGGTTGTTGGCACTGGATAAGGATTGTAAAGCACTATGAACATTGAAAGTACTATAGGAACAACAACAACTGGAGGGTAGATGGGGTCAGAGTAGTGAGTTCAGATCTGAATAGCCCTGAAAACTGAAGGAGTTTACTTAACCTTCACAGTAGGCAAAGAGATTTGGATCACAAGTTCCTCAAAAGCACAGGAGTGCTGGGATCCAGAATTAGAGTTAGGAGCCTCCCTCAATAAGAGTGGGCCCAAACACAAAAAGTAGCAGACCAGAAACAGGAAGCCCAGCTCTGGGATGGGAGTGAAATTGCACAATCTCCCTATTTAAAGGGAATGTCCCTTATTTCAAAACCCTGCAGCTTCATAGAACATAACAGACGGCCCTTATTTCAGAGCTCCAGTGTCCCTCATTTCTGAAATTTTGATCTAGAAACTCGAGATGGATTCCCATGCATGAATTGGGACAGATTACTTCACCACTCTGTCTTATCTTGAAAAGGAACAACACTCCTGCCTAGCAGGGGTGTCACAAGTATGTACAAAACATTATTAACGTAAAGACCAAATTACTTCATCTATTTATTTAATTTTATTTATTTATTTCTTGTAAAAAATATCTACCCCACCCCTCCTGCCACAGGCAGCTCGGGGTGGCTTACAAGTAATAAAAACATCCGTTAAAACAACATAACGGAGGGAAAATAACACATCCCCCCCCTCCCCATTACCGTTCTCCCCCGCCAAACACCTGGAAGAACAGCTAGGTCTTACAACTTCTCTGAAAGGAGGGAAGATCCGGGGCCAGCCGGGCCTCCACCGGGAGGGAGTTCTACAGCCGTGGCGCAGCCACCGAGAATGCCCTCCCCTGCGTGGCCCCCCCAAAACTCGGGGGACCTTGAGCAGGGCACCGCCGGATGACCGCAGGGGCAGATTCAGAACCTGGGGAGTAAGGCAGTCTCGCAGATAGGCAGGGCCCAGGCAGTTTAGGGCTTTATAGGCCAAAACCAACACCCTGAATCGGGCCCAGAAAACCATTGGCAGCCGGCACAGAGAACAGAGCACTGGTGCAATATGCTCCCGGCGGCCCAGCCCCACTAGGAGATGGGCCGCCGCATTTTGCACCAGCCTCAGTTTCCGAGCTGTCACCATGGGCAGCCCCACGTAGAGCACGTTACAATAGTCCAGTCTCGAGGTGATGAAAGCATAGATGACAGTGGCCAGGTCAGAGTCCGAGATAAGCTGTCACACCAGAAAGCCCTCTTCGCCACAGCCTCCACCTGGAGATCTAGGTGGAGCTGAACATCAAGGAACACCCCCAGACTTCGTACCTGGGAGGTCAATGGAGGAAAGACCCCATCAATAATGGGGTCCACCAACTCCATCCCCTTACCCACTAGCATCACCCCTGCCTTGTCAGGATTCAGCTGCAGTTATTAGCCCTCATCCAGTCTCCCACCACTGCCAAACAAATCTAGGTACAGAAGGCAAATCCTGCCAAGTCTTCAACTGAAGCCAAGAGGGAAGCAATTTGCACATGAAGCGTAATCTGGCAACCATGCTAAGCAGCCTCCACTTACACTGATCAGAACGACAGTGAAAGGGGCTCTGCATTTTGCAGGATCAGGCCCTGAAAGAGCAAAAACAGTTCTGTCACATGCAGGAAGATCTACTGAAAACTTTCTAAACAGACTTAAGCCACTCACAAGGCCAGGGTCTTCTCAGGCCCCTCCAGCACGGGCTCCTGGGTGCACAGAGTCTTCGAGAAGATCTCCCAGCGGAACCCTTGTCCTGGCTCTCCTGTGGACTGGGTGCGCTGGAGGGCTCGGAGAGCAGCCAGAGTTCCACAAGGCCTGGACATCAGTGTGTGCAGGAGGAGACGGGAGGGTTTATCAAACCTCCACAGCCAGGGAGCTTCCATCATGAAGGCACTGAAAAATAAGTTCAGGAGAGGGAAGAAGTGAATGCAGATGTACTTCCAGCCTTATAGGAGGGCCAGAAGCAGCACCCAAAACTCACATGGAGGCTTCAGATGTACTTTGGGCCAAATTCATCCCTGGAGCAAAGAAGCTAGAGACAGGGTACAAGTATGGGCCTTTTATATCTGGAATGGGGTATTATCCTAACAGTGGCACTTTCTTTCACATTTTGCCCACAGAGGCAGAGGGGTTTGAAAGCTACAGGCACCAAGGCAGACCCCAAGGCTGCATCCCCCCATGAGCATTTGAAGAGTCGTTTCCCCCCCCCCCCAATTTTACTGAATCTCCCTCCACCCAGCCTAATCATTCAAACCTCCAATCCAGGTAGCCTAGTTGCTTATTGGAAGGGAAATATTTACAGGAAGATATTCTGTAAATATCCCACCCCTCTCCCCCAAAAAACATTTAAGTGAGCAGTGGCTCCTCAAGCTACCGCCCTGTCTGCACCCCTGTGCCTAAAAGGAAAGAGTCTGGTTGTCAGAGCAACCAATCGAGATGAATTGTGGTTGCTCAGCAGGACCAGGGAGAGAGAGATTGGGGCAAGGCAGTATGTTCTGGGCGCAGGGGCCCCCCACCCTCGCATCTTCACGTCATAAATTTGGTGATCAATTTCTGAAAATGAAATTGGTTATTTATTTGCACAGGATACCTGCAATGAGTATTTTACTCATCCTACTGTACATTAAGAAAAAAATAGCTTTGTGGTGGGGGCTGACCTCGGCAAGGCTGCCTCTGCGAGCCGGGTGCTAGGTCTGCAGGGTGCGCCACGGCAGGTCAGCCTGTGGTTCCGGGGGGGAGCAGGACCCGCGTCCCAATCAGGCGGTATAGGCACGAAGGGGAGTAAACCCCCTCCCCTGCACTTCCGAGCACAGCGCTAAAGGTGCGCGCGCAGCACCCCGAATCTACTTCCCAGTTCATCCGAGCGCGCCTCCCCTTGCAACTTTAAAAGGGCCGCGCCTGGCAGAGGGGCGTTCTTTTCTTGTACTGGGATTGCGGCGGCAGCCGCTTTCTCTTGCGAGCCAAACCTCTGCCCTGGAATAGCTGCCGCCGCCCCTTCCAAGCTTTGCAGCCTGCGCTAGGGCGTCAATCGAGCGAGGGGGGAAACTGTCCTCAGAAAAGGGACCCAAACAGCTCACCCAACCCCCCGCACCACTCGTGGGAAGGGCACCGGATCTTTAGCAGAATTCCTTACATTTACCTCCCTGAGCCACCCACATCAGCATGGGGGAATATAGCTCAAAGGCCTGAAGGGGCGGTCTCAGTTATTTGGGTGTTTAAGGCAGCGCTGCGAGGACTGTGGATGGATGGACTGGATCAGATGACAAAGCTAGAGAGCAGGGTGGGGTGGACTTAGGAATTTTGCGCCCCATGGCCCTTCTCAGGCTGCTGCCCCAAAGCCAAGCCCTGCCCCCACGCTGCGTTCATGGGTGAGGGAGCCCCGTGTGAACGATGCGGTGCCTGTGCTGAATGGGGGTGCATGTGTCATGGGATTGGGGCTCAGTACCCCACTTTAGGCTGTTGTGACTCAGTTTGCCCGGCTTGCAGCTCTCACTGGATCAGCTCTCTCTAGAACTGATTGAGCCTGCACGAGGGAACCTTCTTGTCACCCCTTCAGCAGCACAGACTCTCTAGGTTCGCCTGTGTTTGTAAACACAGAATTAACTCCAAACTGTGTCTCGCCAATGTTAGGATTAACAATTCCACTGGACCATATGAAGTTCAGTAAAAAGTAGTTTAATGAATAAATCATGAATAAGCATGCAGTACAAGATTATACTCGAGAGTGCAGAAATCAAAATAACATAACCAATAACACATTCCTATCTGTATTTGGATTCTCCTGACTTAGTCTTACCCTAAGCAAGATCCAAGGGTACTTCAGTTCATGTCACAGCCAGTGATGGGAAAACTTGGCCGGGTATCAGTCTTAGAGTTCAAAAAAAGCCTTACTTCATAGTTCCTTTGGCACAGCCCTCTGGCTGGCCAGATCTCAACTCCATGAGAGAGAGAGAGCAAGATTCCCCCCCTTTGTCTTGTCTCCCCCCTTAATATCTTTTCAGGGTCCTTTGTTTGATTTTCTCATCCGGTGGCTCTGTGTTTCCAGTCGCGTCCACAGGAAGGAATTCATTTGCAACTCAATGGTCTCTGTCTAGTGTCTGTGGAGGTATTTTAGGCTTCTTCTGAATACACATTCGGCAGGACTTTGGTTTTTTCCATTGCCTGAAGTGAGTTTCCAGTTCTCAGCTTCCACATTACATACATGTTTAACCTTTATCTTTACATATTTGTTAGACCTGTAGTCTACCTGTAGCCCAGTGTCACCTTATGACAGCATGTGCACACCCACCTAACATGCATCCCCACTCACCCCCCACCTGTCCCCACGTACAGAGCAACCTGGGAAAACTGCGGTTGCTCCGTGGGTGTGGATGAGTGGGGATGCATGTGTGACTGTGCACACCCCGCCCATGTAGTGGCACGCCCATGGACTCTTCCCCCCCCTCAGCAGAGCCATGTAAAAAGGACCTGCGAGGAGCCACTCGAAGAAGAACAGAAGGTTGCTGCGTTGTAAACAAGGTTCTTTGAGATGGTTCCAAACATTATCACAACACCCACCCTTCCAGCCCCGCATGGAATTTTTTTCTTATATTCCTAGAAAGGGTTGGAAGGAACTGTCATTCTGAGGGGGGAGAGTGCATACTAGAGGAGCTCGAGACCATCACATGATCTATTATTTTTATATGGTAGACCATCACGTGATCTATTATTTTAATATGGTGAGCATACACAACCCAGTTGTGAGAATGTGGGGAGCCATCTCAAAGAACCTTCTTTACAAGGCAACAACCTTCTGATCACTCACATGGGGAGGAGTTGTTTGTAAACAAACAGCTTTTGGTGTCCTGGTGTCCCTGCTCCTGCAGAGCAGCAGCACCACTAGCAGGCAGACAGCAGAGGCAGGTGAGGGATGGGGACCCAGGCAGCAGGCTTCGGCTGTGCAGGGAGAGAAAAAAAGAAGAGGAGGGCAACACCAGGGCCAGGATTGCCTCTACCCCAGAAAATGTTGCCCAAGGCTTGGGCTTAAGAGGCCTGCCCCTAAATCTGGGCCTAGATAGAACTAGCTGAGGGAGTGCAGTGAGGGGATGGACTAGAACACAACTGAGAGAGTACTATTAGACGGATGGACTAGAGACATGGCTAAGGGAGAGATCTAGGAGAGCAGGAGCATAGCTCGGTGGGAATGTGGCCCCTGAGGAAGGGATCTATTCTCTCCTGAAAACCTACTTCTTTCCATCAGGCTTTCCCTAATGAGAAAGTTCTAGGAAAGCATAGGTAGGTGGGAATGTGGCCCTTGCTGAAGATCTACTCCAATATGCATATGCATTGTATACACCTGCAGTGGCAGAGCAAGTGCTGTAAGGTACAGGGAAATGGGACATCGCTGTAGGAACAAAGGGGAGTACTGTGAAGCAAGGCACAGTGGAGGGAGTTTGGGAAAGTATGGTGAGGTGGATGGTCCGAGAGATAGATGAAGTGCTGCAAGATAGAGATAGGCTGGGCCCTCTACTTTAATTGCTCATAAATGACTGGAAAAGATTGAGTGAAGGTCACACGTGAGCAAGGTTGGAAGGACATTGGAGTGGAGTAGTGATTGTAAACCACAGCTTTGATGTGGTGTCCAAACCACTGACTACTCCAGAATAAGCAGTTTGAGAACAGAAGCCAAGGCAGGCATGTCCCTTACGTACTGTTCCAGCACCTCCCTCCCTCCCAAAAGGAAGATCACGCATCCCAGGGGCTAGGAATGTTCTCTACCTGAAATTTCCCCCTCAGCTCTTCTAACTTGATCTTTTATTGGTAAAGAAACATCTCCATCTGTCTACTCAAAGCCACACACCAAGGCTAACTCGCAAGCTATTTATTACACAACAGCCTAATTCAGTAATTTCCCATTAGCCTACCCCAAAATAAATCGTTTGCAGACCATGGTTAGAGTGGATATTATCCCACAGAAGACCAAGTTTCCAAAAGGTGCCTATCATCTGACACGAAATGTCTTCAGGGGATTCTGGACCACTTCTTAATGGGCATCCAAGATTATGGAAGGCAGAGCTCCCAAGCCAGCACTGCTTGTGTCTAGCCTGAAGATGACATGTCTGCTGCTACACATGAAGAATAGGGTTACCAGCTGTATTATGTTGAAATAAGAGACCTTATTTAAAAACATCACGACATCCCTTATTTTTGTAAGTACAGACTGCAGTCTTCTAAGCAAAACAATGGAGAGAGTAGGAAGACAGGCCACTTTTATATGAGACGCTGAAAAGCACCTCCTGAGTCCCACGTTGAAAGGAAAACCGTGCAGGGAGCGTTTACATGCTCCCCATTGTTGGCAGCGGCAGTGATGGGGTGGGGGCGGCGGTGCTGCTGCCAACAACGGGGAGCACGTAAACGCTCCCCGTGCAGCTTTTCTTTCAACGCAGGACGCAGGAGGCACTTTTCAACGCCTCGTATAAAAGCGGCCTTAGAGAGGGTAAGGAGCCATGACATTGGCAAAAAACAACCACCCCACATAACACTTTTCCTCCTACTCCAGTCTCATTTCTCCTCTCTTCCCAGACAAAACCATATGGCACTATTGGCTAGAGCAGGGATGGGGAACCTTTTCTGTCGCAGGAGCCACATTGAAAAAAATTAGTACAAGCTCTGAGGGCCACATAGAGGTTGGGGTGAAGGTGCTTAACTGTGTATTCAAGAAAAGGAGGACCCAGATCATGGTTCTGTACCATGGATCCGTCCCCTACCCTTGTGTGCATGCCCTCCTCTCGGCTCCCTTATCTTGAACTCAGTTTTTCAGTGCTTAAGAGTAGAGACTTGATCCAGGGGCCAGATCCAGGCACTGAAAAGGGGCCACATAAAAACTTGCCGGGCTGCATTTGGCCCCCAGGCCTGAGGTTCCCCACCCTGGGCTAGAGTCTAGCCTCTAACTGATACTAGCTGACCACCACCACCGCCTCTTGGTATTTCTCCATGCACTAGGCTCTCACAGGGAAAAGGCAGCATAAAAGCAATAAGTGGAGTCATCACTATTTGAGCATTTTTCCCATTCATCATAGGACAAGCACTGAGATATCTTCAGTCAGCCTCATGAAATGGAAACACCTGTTTATGGCTATTACTGGTGTAAAGATTATCTTGTTCCTTCAGGAAGACTAAGATGCACCCGTTTAGTGGAGGAAGAACACTTGTTATTGATGCCCGAATTGTCTTGCACTCTCACCACCTAGCCCAAGACTGGTGGGGCTTGCCTATTTAACTTTATTAACAAAGAGCATGCACCAGGCTCTGCAAAGGATACTATTACTACGATTTACTGGCAAGGCACCGTTGTTACAAGTGGCACAGATCTCGTTGAATAGCTGGCAATTATATCCATTAGGTACATGCTGGATTCCATTAATGATTTGGATTTGTAGACTTTGTGCTGCCAGTTGGTACAGTCCAGGTATTTAAATTCCCACTGACATCAGTGAAGTCAGGGTTAGGCTTAAGATGTACCAGTTTAGTCCTGCCATGCAATGTTTAGGGAGAAACTGAAGGGAGAGCAGCAACATCTTCCTTATACATGGCCCCTCTAACAGCACATCATCAAGGGATTTCACCTACATTAGGATCTGGGTTAGACAAATGAGTTAATTTACCACAGTCTACCAAAATGCTAGGACTGTTACTAGCACTTAGACCTGGGTGGGCAAAGTTCTCAAACACCATGTGACGAAACGCAGTAGGGGATGCTGTACAGCGAAGCCACCCACCTTATGGGGTTAGAAAGATCGCTGCCACCACCAGGAACCAGAGGAATTCACACCTTCCTGGATATGTGAACCCCCAACACAACTCTGGCTCTTCCCCAACAGCTCCCCCAAAGCAGTCTCTTTCCCAGGCACCCCTCTTATTGAGGCCAGTAGCCCTAGAGACACTCTCCGCAGCCAAAGCTGCAGAAAACGTCTTGGAAGGGCTCCCCCTTTGTGGGTACAAATTCTTCTAACCTTTAAAGGTGCCAAAGGCTCTAGCCGCTGGTCTTTTCACTCAGGGACAGATACGCCCATTTTACAAGACAAAAGAGATACTTTATTGACCAAAAGCAGAGAAACAGGTTTGGCAACAAGGCTAAGGTAAAAGGCTTTGAGTAAAGAGAGAAGCAAACTTAAAATAAAGTCTCAAATCTTGGGGATCAGGTGTCCCCTGGTTTGGGTAGTCGCCCCCTAGGACTGAGGGTAGAAAGGCAGTTGCTGGTACTCTCAGACTCCTTTTCATCACTCGTGTAGGTAGAAACAAGTTGGGCCCATGTCTTAGCTGGCTCCCTGCCAGCAGTGTGTTGCAGTTTGGAAAGCGAAAGTCAGAGAGCGAGGAAGGGGTGTGTCCTGGCTTTTTAAGCTCGACCCCTCCTGCCCTTTGGGAATCGCCCCCAGGTAGGGGTTTCTCCAATCCAGGTGAACTGCCTGAGCCCTCTGACCTGTCATGTCACTTAGGTGAGACATCATGGCGTTCATCTTGAGATACTGATCCTTGTCCTTGGTTTTGGAGCATGCCCAGAACACTTGTCCTGTGGCCTTGCATTTTTCCAGGCCCTGGGGGCGGGGGAGGTTTGATAGGGTGTAGCAGAGTGTTTGTCTGGAGTACTATGGTATGAAAACGGGGGCATTTTGCCACATTTCCCCCCTCTCCTCTAAAGCTGGGACACATAGCTACCCAGAGCTGTGAGTTCCCAGCATACAAATATTTCATACAGCTCCTGTTACAGAATAAAAAGACGCGTGTGTTAGCATGTAATACAGACAAACCATTCCCCAGCACGTGTATTCCCGTACACACCAACGCAAAAGGAAGTACAGTCAGTCACAATCTTTTCTAGAAAGAGTGTCTTAGGGTCAGGTGCCTTTACCACAGGTTGAGAGAACACTACTCCAGAATCTTTCAAGGTTCCTTTCAGTTTCTCCTTATCTTGGGGCAAAATCTCCTCAGGTGGAGAGAGATCCTTAATCTCAGTTTCCCCTGAGCCTATAACTAAAAGGTCTGTTTTCTCATCATCCCCTTCCAAGCTGGCAGCAGGGGAGAACTTGAATACCAATCCATCCCTGTCCCAATGTGGTTTGAACCAGCTTACATGGACTACTTTGGGGTTCCTCCAGAAGCGGTGCACCCCCTAGGCTTTCAGGGGCAATGCCCCTCCTGGCCCCAGGACTCCCCCAACGCCAGCATACTGTTGTTTTTAAAATCATCTTCGCCTGGCCGCCTCTGGACCGATCCCCCCCCCCCACTGATGGCCACTCTCTCGACCTCATCTTCTCCAGAAACTGCTCTGTTGCTGATCTCTCCTTCGATCCTTGTTATAAATCTCACCACCTCCTCACCTCCCCCACTAACCCCCCTCATCTTCCCCCATTCTGCACCTTTCCGTAATTTTCAGGCCGTTACCCCTCTTGACTCCGCCTCCTCCCTCTCCCCTTTCCTTCAGTCTTCTCCTCCTCTTCCCCAGACTCTGCCATCTCTTCTCTTAACACCTCTCTCGCTTCAACCCTTGACTCTCTTGCCCCCCTTTCCTCCTGCCCCATCCAACCTCAAAACCCCTGGTCTTGGCTCACCCCTAACATCTGCTACCTCCACTCTTGCACCCGGGCTGCCGAACGCCTCTGGCACAAATCCCGCTCCCACCCTGACTTCCTCCACTATAAATTCTCCCTCTCCTCTGCTATCTCCATGGCTAGGCAACACTACTATGCCTCCAGGATCAAATCCTACTCTTGCGACCCTGGCCACCTTTTCTCTACCTTCAACTCCCTACTCAAGCCCCTCTGTCCCCTTCCACCCTCTACCCCGTCTGCTCAGGATCTCACATCATTCTTCACCTCGACGATCGACAAAATCCGCCAGGACATTGCATCCCACCCATCTCCTCTTCCCACCCCCTTCCCACCCCTCCCCTCCCCCCCTTTCTTCTCACCTCCTTCCCCCTGGCCTCCCTTGAGGAAGTCTCCACTCTGCTCTCTTCCTCAAACCCCTCCACCTGCCCTCTTGACCCAATCCCCTCCCGCCTCCTGACCTCTATTGCTCTCACTGTTGCCCCCCCCCTTTTACATGTCATTAATCTCTCCCTCTCCACTGGCTCCTTCCCCTCCGCCTTCAAGCATGCCACTGTTTCTCTCATCCTCAAAAAGCCCACCCTGGACCCATCCGACCCCTCTAGTTACCGACCGGTCTCCCTCCTTCCCTTTACCTCTAAGCTTCTGGAACGGGTTGTCTACTCCTGCTGCCAGGACCTCCTCTCTGCCAACTCCTCCCTGGACCCTCTCCAGTCTGACTTCCACCCCCCTCACTCCACAGAAACTGCCCTTGCCAAGATCACCAATGATCTACTTGTTGCTAAATCTAAGCGCCTCTACTCCATTCTTGTCCTCCTTGACTTCTCTGCTGCCTTCGACACTGTTAACCACTCACTTCCACTACACTCGCTTTGCTCCTTGGGCTTCTGCGGCTCTGTCCTTGACTGGTTCTTCTCCTACCTCTCTGACCTCTTTAATGTGTCTCTTCCCAATTCCAGCTCCTCCTCCCTCCCCCTTTCAGTTGGGGTTCCCCAAGGCTCTGTCCTTGGCCCTCTCCTCTTCTCTATCTACACCCTTTCCCTTGGCAAACTCATTGCCTCCCACAGCTTCCAATATCATCTCTACGCTGACGACACTCAGCTCTCTCTCTCCACCCCCTCTCTCCCCTTCTGTCCAATCACGCCTCGTCAACTGTCTCGCTGACATCTCCGCCTGAATGTCCCAATGCCAGCTCAAGCTCAACATAGCCAAGACTGAACTCCTTGTTTTTCCTCCCTTCTGTTCCTCTCCCGCTTCCCTGTCCATCG
The DNA here is from genome assembly GCA_003113815.1 of Sphenodon punctatus. Classification (NCBI taxonomy): domain Eukaryota; kingdom Metazoa; phylum Chordata; class Lepidosauria; order Sphenodontia; family Sphenodontidae; genus Sphenodon; species Sphenodon punctatus. The sequence goes on along the minus strand of QEPC01012575.1, from coordinate 783,542 downwards.
GCATCGATGGAGTCACCATCCATCCTGTTCCCCAAGCCTGTAGCTTGGCCTTAATCTTTAACACTCATCTTTCCTTTAAGCCTTACATTGACTCTGTTGCCAAGTCCTGCTGCTTTGCCCTCCATAACATTGCTCGGATCCACCCCTTTCTATCTCCTCTGCCAAAACCCTTGTTCATGCCATGGTCATTTCTTGCCTCAACTACTGCAACCTTCTCCTCGCTGGCCTCCCTCGCTCTCACCTGTCCCCCCTAATCACCATACAAAACTCCGCTGCCAAGGTCATCCACCTAGCCTGTCGCTTTGACCATGTGCAACCTCTCCTCTCCTCTCTCCACTGGCTCCCCCTTCCTGAACGCATCCGGTTTAAACTCCTGGTATTCACCTTTAAAACACTTTACAGCCAAGCTCCCCCCTACCTCTCAGCCTTAATCTCCTTACGCACTCCTGCACGCACCCTCCACTCCTCCTCTGTCCCCTCCCTCACTCTCCCTCATCTCCTATGCTCCCCTAACCACCCTCATCCCTTCTCCCTCACTGCCCCCCCATGCCTGGAACTCCCTCCCTACCCACATCCACCTCACCTCCTCCCTCTGCACCTTCAACTCCCTCCTCAAGACCCACTTCTTCCTTTCCCAATGCCTGCTATTTGTTTTCTCCCAAATACTTACGGTCTGCCCTCCTCTGCAGACTCCTGCCTAACTGTAACCAAGCCAAGCACGCGCACCTGAGACTTCACAGCCACTTGCATGTTTGTTTGCTTCTCCCTTGTCTTCCCTTTGTCCCCTCTCGTCGCCCCCTCGTCTTTTTAGATTGTAAGCTGTAGGCAGAGACCTCGTCTTTATCTTTGTTCTGTAAAGCACCAGGTACACGGCTGGTGCTATACAAATGTTTACAATAAAATAATAATAATAAAAAATAGTGCCACAGGGGGCACTATTTCATTGCAGGGGGTAGTGCAGCGCTAAAGTCCACAGCTGGGTGCCACACAATAGGTGCCCAGGCCAGACTACTGTGGCTGGGGGGGTGGGGCCTGAGCTGTCGTGCAGCTCTTAGGCTCCCCCTCCCTCCTAGACCCAGAGGGAGGGGAAGCCTGGGAGCTTCAGCGCTGCCTGCCGGCCCTGCCAGAGTCACAAGGCAGGGCCTGCTTGCAGTGCTTGCTGGTTCCTTACCTTGCCTGGCTGGCTGCCTGCCTCCCTGAAGGCTCCCGATCCTCTCCAATGCTGCCTTCTCTAAGCTGGTACGGTAAGTGACCTGACCTGTCCTCTTTTCTTGGGGCCTCATTTGTTCCTGGGGATCTTGGGGCATGGGCCACCCACCCTCCCAAGAACCCCAGGAGCAAAAGAGGTGATGGGATGGGCATGGAATTGAGTGGGAGCAGAATGAGGGTGGGTGGGATGGGTTTTGGGGGGCAGAATGGAGCCCTGAGGGGTGGGATGGGATGGGCTTGGGGGGCAGAATGGAGGCCTGAGGAGTGGGATTGAGGCCAGAAGGGGGTGGGAATGGAGGCCTAGGGGGTGGGAGACCTAGGGGGTGGGAGACCTGGGTGCCTCATTGTAGCTTGGTTTCTGGTTTACATGTGGTTTGGGGGAAAAGCTTTGTCTGCTCTGTGGATCTTTGCTAAAACTGGTTGTAGGTGAGGTTTAAGGTTGTCTGTCTGCTTTTAAACCTGGCAGATGCAGGAGTTGAATATAACCTGCCTAAATGAAATTGCTGGATACGCTGCACTTATTGTTCACAGGTGTGACTTCTACATACACTTTAAAGACATACATGCAAATACATACATACATACACACCCTACCCACACCCCCAAAAGCCACCCAACCTCTATCCTCACCTGCTAAATGCTCTGCCAATAAGAGGGTTCTCTGTCCCCTGGTGGCAGTGCTTCACACAGCAGCATTCCCAGCATTAAGTAATGTAATGTCCATCCAATGTTAACCCTGGGAACTCCTTGCTGCTGGGTTATGCCATGTCACTGGCCTACTGTTGTCCTGGCTCCACCTACCATTGCCCTGGCTCTGCTCCTAGGCTTGCCAGCCTTATTGCCCCACCAACCTCAAAACCCACCAGCCGCCCCTGGGTTCCTCCCAGACTGAATCAAGGCCATTACATGAGTCACCGGGGGTCCCTTAGCTCTCCTCTTGAATGTCAGCTCAAAAGGCAAGAAGCCCTTGGACTCCAAAGGTACTTCTCTGTAAGTAGAGGACAGATGCAGGAACTCCTCATCCCAATTGTCAGGGTGAGAGTCCCCATAAACCCTCCGCATTTCCTTCGGGGTCCCAATAAATATATCCACTAGCCCATCTATCTTGTTCTCTGTAAAGCGCCAGGTACATCGCTGGTGCTGTATAAATGCTTATAATAAAAATAATTATTAATAATAATAATGTCTGTGGAAGATAGGCTGTGGTTTTCACATGTTTAACCCCACATCACTCCTATAGGCATTCCATTATTTCTGCTAGTGAATTTCCTCCTGTGTCATTCCATGGGCATTCCATTAAATCTGATTGGGAATCTCCACCCTTGTCATTCCAGCTCTCTGATGGAAAACCCAGATGAAAAAAAAATCTTTATCAGGCCATCCACAACGACAGTGGCCCCTGTAGAAGCTAGAGCAATGGCCTCAGGGTATCTAGTTGCAGAATCTACTAGGGTCAGAATAGGGCACTTCCCCCTTGTCTTCTGCTGCAGGGGTCCCCCTGTATCTATACCCACCCTTGCAAATGGCTGTCCTGTGATTGGGAGTGACTGCAGCATTGCTTTTTCCTCATCCCAGATTACTTGTTCCCCACAGTTAGAAATGGCGCCTAGGGCCCCCCAAGTAATGAAATGGATGGTCGCTGGAGTAGGGTTGGACAGCAGGATTAGCAAGCAGATCGGCCCAGTTTGGTTGGAGTATGGGAGCAGCAGTGAAGTGCGGCGAGCTGGTGGGATCTCTGTTGATGCCGGTGGGAGAGGTAGCAGGAACAACAGATGGTCTCGGCTCAGCTCGAGCAGCGGTGATCGGAGGCAGCTGTGATGCAAGAACTGTGCACGATGTTTGAACAGAGGAAGAGGGGTATATATTTATTGCTCGGGAAGAGACTCTCCCCCTTGGTGAGAGCAAGGGGGTGGAGTAGAGGAGGGCTTCTCCCTGGTGGCAGCAGGGTGGAGGTGGAAGATGTTTGGCAGGATGGCTAACACTACCTGTGTGTAGGTGTTGGGAGACTGCTAGATGGATGGAGGGCATATTGTATGATTTATGTAAGGGTCAGGGGTGGGAGTTGTTAATTGGGGATTGTTATTGTATTTATGATGTATTATTGTATTACTGTATTTTGCTTGTTGTAAGCCTCCTCGAGTTATCTCTTGATAAGAGAGTGCGGGATATAAATTAAAAGTGGATTGGAGTGGAAGTGGAAGCTTCTCTACCACACCCAGGGGTACCTCATCCCTTTCTGGGGTCCCTTCATCTGTTTCCCCCATTGGGCTCTACACTTTCCATTCTAGCATTGCCCTCCAGGCCCGTCCCTAGGATTAATGTTTCCTTTGTTGCACCCTCTTTGGGCTCTACATTTTCCCTTCCAGGGCTGCCCTCCAGGCCCACCCCTAGGATTACTGTTCCCTCTTTGGGCTCCATGTTCTCCCTTCCAGTGCTACCCTCTAAGCCCACCCCCAAGGTCTCTATTCCTTCTGCACCCCCAACCTCATCCTCTGGCTGGTGGTGGTACTGCTCCTTTGGAGAATTACTCCTGAGCTCAGCCCTACTCTGCAGCTGGCTATAGAGGCTAGGGGTGGCTTCTGCATTTGACTCACCCTCTGGCCCTGAGTAACTTCCCACTTCCCTGGGAAGCCCCTGTCGGCCTGTCTGGCTCTCAGGAGCTTTCCCTGTAGCTGCTTGTTTTCCCAGTTTGACTCCTGGTCATGACCCTTGAAATCCTACAGGGCCCCATAACATCTCTGCCTATCAGCATGGGAACCATGAGATTGTCCATCACCCCGCTATTCAGACACACTGCAGTGTCCCTCCATTGTATGGGCAGGCGGGCCACAGAGACTGGAAGAGATATCCCATGTACCCCTTGGACATGACTGGTTTGCCCTAGCAGTATGGCTGTGGGAGAAACCAAGTTGCCACTGATCACAGACATCGTTGCTCCGGTATCTATTTCCCCAATAATGGTTCTACCCTTTGTAATCAACTCCTCCTTGAGGTATCCGGTCGGTTTTTCAGGGTTCATGATCCTAAAGACTTGTACACGGTCCTCTGAGGGGCTCTCTTCGCCCCTTGCAGCAGCTGCTCAGGCCTATGCAAAAAGAGCTTACGAATGGTCTGAATCCATGGGTCCAAATTCCAAGAGGTTTTCAAAGCTCAATGTCCTGGTGGTTAGGAGAAACAACGTTCAGCTCCGGAACTCCACTGGCGGATCCCCCTCGCATAGTCGTAACAACGGACGCCAGCCTGACGGGCTGGGGAGCCCAGATGGGGGCCGCATCGATCCAAGGTCTGTGGTCTCCCATAGAGCGAACCCGGCACATCAATTTTCTGGAACTCAGGGCCATTCGCCTAGCACTAATACAGCTGGCTCCCAGCATACGGAATTCACACATACTGATCTACACCGACAACACGACGGCAAAGGCCTATATCAATCATCAAGGGGGATCCAGGGCACAGGCACTTCATCGGGAGGCGGTGAAATTGTTCACCTGGGCTCAACACAATCTCCTATCAATAAAAGCTCTACACATAAGAGGTTCAGACAACATCCAGGCGGACTGGTTGAGTCGTCAAACACTGGACCCACACGAGTGGCATCTGCACCCGGAAGTATTCCAGTCTGTGACGAGGAGGTTCGGGCAACCAGTGATGGACTTGTTTGCAAGCAACCAATCCAAACAAGTGCAAAGCTACATGGCAAAGTATGCGGACGGGGACGCAGAGGCGGTGGATGCACTCAACCAACAGTGGCCAAAGGACCTGCTGTATGCCTTTCCACCGATACCGTTAATATCCAGGACGGTGATCAAGATCTTCAGGGAGCAAGCTCACGTGATTCTGATTGTTCCGTTCTGGCCACGAAGGCCATGGTTTTCCGATCTGGTGGAACTGAGCTTGGAGACCCCATTCCGTCTTCCATTAAGACCGGACCTGCTCTCCCAGGGTCCTCTCTGGTGCGAAAACATTGCCATTCTACAGCTGACAGCATGGCACTTGAACGCACAGCGTTGAGAGCACAGGGCTATTCAGAGGCTGTCTTGAGCACCTTACAGCAAGCTAGACGCCCGGCCACCAGAAGGGCCTATGGATCCTCCTGGAAGACTTTTGCTCACTGGGCAAGCAACAAAGGGGTGGATCCTACACAAGCTGGGGTGCAGGACATTCTACAATTCCTTCAAGAGGGTTTAGAGAAAGGTCTGAGACCCAATACATTGGCTCGCCAGTCGGCAGCCATTGCTTCCGTATTGCAGTCCATTTCCCACAAGAAGATTTTGCCACATAGACATATTAGGCAATTTCTACGGGCGGCACGTAATATCTCTCCGCCAGTAGTACACAGATGCCCGTCGTGGAACCTTAGCCTGGTTCTGGATGCACTCACGAGGGCCCCGTTTGAGCCCATGCAACATGTATCTTTATATATATTGACACTTAAGGTCGTTTTCCTAGTGGCGGTTACATCCGCCCGAAGGATTTCTGAACTTGGAGCTCTATCAATAGATGAAAATTACTGTTCATTTAGTGAGCAGTCTGTCACTCTTAGACTAGATGAAGCATTCATCCCTAAGGTGAACTCTACCTTTCACAGGGCTCAGGAGTTAATCTTGCCATCTTTCTGCCCTAAGCCCTCTCACCCTAGGGAAAAAGTCTGGCATACCTTAGATCTCAGGAGAGCCCTTAAGATATACATTAACAGGACTCAGGGAATCAGATCTACTTCTGCCCTGTTCATTAACATTAGGCCTAGTTACGGGGGTAAAAAGGCTTCTAAGGTGCTAATCTCCAAATGGGTGAAACAATGCATAATGGAAGCCTATAGGGCTAAGAACAAGGTTCCTCCCTTACAGATATGGGCTCACTCAGTCAGGGGCGCTGCCACTTCTCAGGCCTTCAAAGCTAGGGCATCCTACGAGGAGATATGCAGGGCGGCAACCTGGTCCTCCCCGCATACCTTCGTCAAGCACTACAAATTGGACGTTTTCAAGTCCGCGGATGCCGCGTTTGGCAGGAGGGTCTTGCAGGCGGTTCTGGAGGTTCCCAGGGCTGTTTGCTCCCACCCATAGTTTCCGGGCTCGGGTACATCCCGTGCGGAGCACTGACAGGGGACAGAAGGAGAAACAAAAATTGGTCACCTACCTCGGTGAATTTGTTTCTCTTCTTTTCACCTGTCAGTGCTCCGGCCCTCCCTGTCAAACAGCTCATACCTGGATGGGGAGTCATGTTCCAATACCTTATTTTGTCTGCCAGCTTAATGTTCCCTAATTTTGTTCCACTTCAGTGGTGTTAGTTGACAACTCTCATAGAATGTTGGGTTTTCAGTTCAGACCGTAGTTTTTCTCAGTTCAAGTTACAATTATAGTCTGTTTAGGCCCCTAAGGGGCATGATCATTAATGAGTGTGTATGAGTTTTCCAGACAAAGGACACTATCCTCGGCTTGGTCATCGACTGAAGAGGAGGGTAGCTGCACATGCGCACATTGAATTCTTCTTCTGCCTCCTGTCGGCCACGCGCAGAGCTACCCGTGCGGAGCACTGACAGGTGAAAAGAAGAGAAACAAATTCACCGAGGTAGGTGACCAATTTTTGTTTATAGCACTTGAGCACTGCCTCTTTAAAAGTGGGGTAATTGTTAGCAGATTCAATGTGCAAATCATCTAACACAGCAGACATTGTTCCCGTTACTAACCCAGCCATATATCTCAAACTCCCCATCCCCCAGTTCCCACCTACGAGCCTATTTCTCAAAGATGCTCAGAAACACCTCTGGGTCCTCCCCCTCTTTGAAGGGGGTGAAGTTCTTGGGGGTCAGCTTGTGGGAGGCTCTCTGCTTCATGCATAACATCTCCGCCTTGTGTACGTGCTGGGCTTCCTGGACCTCTCGTTCCTCACGTTCATGCTTGCATCATTCCACCCGATGCTTGCATTGTTCCGCCTGGTTCTCCAGCTCCCTCTCCCTGAGGCGGTTCTGCTCACGGATCAGCTCCCGCTACTCTTGGGTCCACCTGGAGGGGCTTGAGGGACAGTCAGCTTCAGCATTCTCGCCCTGGCTATTCGAGCTTGCCGGCAAGGGATCCTGAGTTCCATCCCATTCTACCAGGGCCTTGACTGTAGCAGCCTTATTTATGCCAGAGAAGTCAGTCTGTCTCCTCTTGCACTCCTCCTCTCTCTCCTCCTTAGTCATCTTGTTGTAGTGTTCTGCCATTGCTCTAAACCCGGGTCACGTTGACCCACAGCCAAATTAAAAAGGACTCAGTTGCTTCCAGTTTATTTATACAAAATTTGTATCCTGCCCCTTGCCCATAGGGCAGACCAGGGTGGCGAACAGCAACAACAAACAAAACAATAGAACAGTTTAAAAAATACAAGAATGCAGGGGAAAATCAAAACCCTACCCCCCTCACCAAAAGCCTGGCAAAACAGTCAGGTCTTACGCCGAAATAGCAGGAGAGTGGGAGCCAACTGAGCCTCCTCCGGGAGCAAATTCCACAGTACAGGGATGGCCACTGAAAAAGATCTAACATCGGTGGCCACCCGCCTCACCTGGGGAACCTCCAAAAAGGCTCCCACGGACGATCTCAAGGGTCGCACGGGAACATGGGGAGGGAGGTGGTCCCGCAGGTAAGTAGGGTCCAGGCCATGAAGGGCTTTAAAGGTTAAAACCAGCATTTTGAACCTGGCCCAGTGCTTTATAGGCAGCCAGTGCAAAGCCCGGAGCACTGGTGTCATGTGATCCCTGCGACCCACCCCAATAAGGAGACGGGCTGCGGCATTCTGCACCAGCTGCAGCCTCCAGACCAGCTTCTCAGGCAGCCCCACGTAGAGCACGTTGCAGTAATCCAGCCTCGAGGTGATGAAGGCATGGATGAC
>QEPC01012575.1:756645-775366 GCA_003113815.1 Sphenodon punctatus | reverse complement strand
GGGGAAAGAAGAGACACATACACTCCCCCAAGACCACTCAGTGAGTTCTCCCGACCAGGAATGAATGAAACCAGTCCAAGACAGTTTTGCCACGGTCCCACAGGCGGGTCACCAACACCTCATGATCGACTGTATCGAATGCAGCCGAAAGATCTAGCAGGACCAGTAAGGTCCGACGACCCTAGTCCAATGCCAGATGGAGATAGTCAACCAAGGCCACCAATGCAGTCTCCGTACCACACCCAGGCCGAAACCCAGACTGAGAGGGATCGAAGAAACTGGTGCAGTCCAGATGTTCGTGGAGCTGCTGTGCCACTGCCCATTCAAACCTTCCCTTTGAAAAAAACCCTTGCCTTGTGTGCCACAAAAAAAAAAAAAAAAAAAAACTGCTTGGGGAATGCAGATTCCCTATCTGTACGTGTTAAGCCTGGCCATTTGTGGATTTGACCACCGCTGCCACCACGTGTGACAAAACGCAGTAGGGGGCACTGTATGGCGAAGCCACCCACCTTACTGGGTTACGTCTAAAGATCGCTGCCGCCACCGGGAACCAGGAAACTAGAGAGATTCACACATTCCCGGATATGTGAACCCCCAACATAACTCTGGCTCTTCACCAACAGCTCCCCCAAAGCAGTCTCTTTCCCAGGCACCCCTCTTATTGAGGCCAGTTGCCCTAGAGAGGCTCTCCATAGGCAAAGCTGCAGAAAACTACTTGTCTTGCAAGGGTTCCCCCTTCGCAGGTACAAATCCTTCTAACCTTTAAAGGTGTCAGAGGCTCTCTCTTTCCAGCCACTGATCTTTTCACTCAGGCACAGATACTGCCGTTTTACAAGACAAAAGAGATACTTTATTGACCAAAAGCAGAGAAACAGGTTTGGCAACAAGACTAAGGTAAAAGGCTTTGGGTAAAAAGAAGCAAACGTAAAATAAAGTCTCAAATCTTGGGGATCGGGTGACCCCTGGTTTGGGTAGCTGCCTCCTAGGACTGAGGGTAGAAAGGCAGTTGCTGGTACTCAGACTCCTTTTCATCACTCGTGTAGGTAGAAACAAGTTGGGCCCATGTCTTAACTGGCTCCTTGTCAGCAGCGTGTTGCAGTTTGGAAAGCGAAAGTCAGAGAGCGAGGGAGGAAGGGGTGCATCCTGGCTTTTTAAGCTCAACCCCTCCTCCCCTTTGGGAATCGCTCCCAGGTAGGGGTTTCCCAATCCAGGTGAACTGCCTGAACCCTCTGACCTGTGATGTCAATTAGGTGAGACATCATGGCGTTCACCTTGAGATACTGATCCCTCTCCTTGGCTTTTGGAGCATGCCCAGAACACTTGTCCTGTGACCTTGCATTTGTCCAGGCCCTGGAGGGTGTGTGTGTGTGATAGGGTGTAGCAGAGTGTTTGTCTAGGGTACTCTGGTAGGGAAATGGGCATTTTGCCACACGACATACCAAAATATTCGTATCACCAAAAAGCCACAAGACACATTATATGCATCAAAATTCTGGCTTTCAAGACAGTCTGGCAGGTTAGGACAGCAGCAATAGTTGCACGGCTAAAATGGCAGCTGCTTCTCTTGTCCCAAGGGAGCCGCATTGACACGCCCCCAGGCAGCCACTTCCAGCAAGATCCGGCCACCCAAAAGCCATATGCTGCTCCTGAGTTGCCATGTGCCCACCTCTGCATTAGACTAGTCACAAGGTATGGCTGCCACAGTCATCAAGGAGGAAAAAAGCTGGTATTCAAAGTATTAAAATTTCATTTTATTTGATTCTCCAAATCTTCCTGAAAGCTTAAAAAGGAGTTAATTATGTGCACAGGGGGCTTATTGGTCAGGTATCTCGTTCCAGCCAAGGAGGGTCTTGCTGCTGCACATTACCTCTCAGAGTACAACACCGAGACTGTAACACCACCACCACAAGAACCCAAAAGACTTCTAGAAGAAACAGCTGGGAGCCTGCAAGACTTGAGATCCCATGCTGGGATAGCCACAGTTGTGAGAATTTGTGTAGAGAGGTGACATCAAGGCAGGGGCAGAAAGAAAGGGGGCGGGGGGAGGAAAAGTGTGATTTGTGAGGTGTCAGGAGGTGTGCCAACTAGAGCCCTAGGACACCTGGGGCTCTTCGAGATGTCCTGCACAAACTCCAAAATCAGGTCCAAATCCAACTGCAACAGGACTGGCCAAAGTTCAGTCCCGGGGCAGCTGGACTCTTCCATGCCGATCCATACTGGAGCGGCCGTACCTCCATGGAGTGCCATGACATTAAGATGCTTTGTGGGAACACATCAGGTGATGTGATGGCAGGACAGCTTAACCCTCTTTTCCTGACATAGCCCCACCCTTACAGAGCACCATGACATCATAGCCTGCTGTAGAGGTGGGGCCTCATGCCCACAGGCAGCCTAACCCAGCCTGGGAAGGTTCCCGAACCAAAGCTAACAGGATTGCTTTGGACTTGGTCCAATACACAGGGCTCTAAGTACCATCAGCACCAGGCCAGCCTGAAATAGCGTACCGACAGCAGTGACTGCATGCCATTTTCCTGTGGCTCAGAAAGATCTCCCCAGCATGGAGAGGGACTCGTGCTAGGGTCTTCCAGCTTTGAGGAGGAGTTTCCAAGACAGACTCTAGGAGACCTGTTCGATGAACAGCGTAGGGTGTCTTTAGACATAACGCTGTTCAGTGTTCTGTAACACAGCGTCCTACCGTTACAGTGTTTAGACATACTGTCAACACAGTGTTCACCCCAAACACAGGAAGTGAACAACTGCCAGGTCTTGACAGTTTAATCAGTGTTTGGGGTGAACACTGTGTTGACTCTAAACACTGTAACGGTAGGACACTGTGTTACAGAACACTGAACAGCGTTATGTCTAAAGACACCCTAAGAAGATTAAAAGTCAAATGTCATTCATGTCCGCTAGGCCCTCCCCAAGCAATAGTTTTGCAAGCTATTGAGAGCAATCCAGATCTAGCCATGCAGCTGCTGGATGGATCAATACTAATCAGAGTCACTGGAATCCCACAAAAGCATCTCGTTGCAATAGTCCAAGAAATCAAAGTCGCTCTCCAACAGCGCAAAGGTGACAGCCCACTGAACCAAGTATACATCGTCGTCTTCCTCATCAGAGCTATCCGAGGGAGAGGGGTTGAACACCTGCAACAGGAGACAATATACTTATCACACACAGAAGGTTAGTCTCTGTGGACAGTGTATCCACTATTTAGATGGAGGATGTGTCCCTCACAAATTGCTGGGGAACTGCAGTGACTTTGAAAACTGCTATCTGGGAGGACCAGCCAGCACTAAAGAAAACACAGTCAAAGTACAAGAGCATATTTATCTCCCCCCCACCTGTCCCCTGCCTACTTCTAGTTTTGCCAAGTTGTAGACAAGACACTTGCTATAAAGTGAATGGGGCATGTAGGCCTGTCCATTGCAGCTAGATCTGCAGAAAAACGTTAAAAAGCCATGTCTATTGCAGCAGAGAGTTTTCCGTCCAGAATTCCAAGCTTTTAGCAGCACAGCGAAGTTGTGGGACTTGGAATCAGAAAGACAGTGAGAAGGCGGCTTAGTTCCTGGACATGAAGACCTTGGCTTAGAAAGGAGAGACTTAAGCTGCCTTTACGTACCACAGGCCACTGCCGCCGCCGCCTCCTCCTCCTTCGTGGCCGTGCAGCAGGGAGGTGTCCTGTAGGAAGCTCATGGAGGTAAATGCATTCTGATTTAAAGGGACAGTGTCCATTTCCTCGGATGAAGAACTTGCATCTTATTTTGCTAGGAGAATCAGAACAAGTTTCTTTAGACACCACTGAAGTTATCAGCTTGGTTGTTCCCATCAGTACTTGCCAAGATAGCACCCATGGCCAGCAAGTCACTCTCTTCACCATTCTGGTAACAACCATTTTCCTAAGCAAGCACTTTTAGCAGCAGCTGAAGTACACAGAACCAGCTTTACAACATTTCACTGCCATAGGCAAGAACAAAATGTCATCCCTCCACACACTTGTTTCTGCACCACTCCAGCTGAGGCCTCACACAGCAAGCAGGGGAAACAGGGAGAGATCCTGGTTAATTTTGCCATCCTCAGATACTGCCTAGTTTGCCTGTCTCTAAAGATCGGCTCAGCCTCACTACAACCACAGCAGATACTATTTGCTTCACAAAGCAGCCTCTTACCTGGTCCGTGCCCTGAAGGTCTCAATCAGCCTTTTCTTTTCCTCAGCGTCAGAGACCCAATGCTTGTTGGGGATGAAGTAGCTGGAAGTGACTCGGCACTCAGGGCAGCCCCTGTCGGGAGAGAGGGGCCATTTGCAGAAGCATATTATTTATTTATCAAAATTTATAGCCTGCCCCCTCCTGCCTAACGGCAGCTCGGGGTGGTGAACAATAAATTTTTATTTTTTTAAAAAATAGATACACAAAAAATACAATACAAGGATATAAAAATCTCATATATAAACAGATGAGGCCCAAATAAATACCCCTCTCTCCAAAAACCCCACCCACTACCCATCCCCCTCCCCAAATGCCTGATAAAACAGCCAGGTTTTACATTGTCTACAGGAGGAGGGGAGGCCCGGACAAAAACATGGATCTCCGCCAGGAGAGAGTTTCACAGCCTTGGCGTGGCCACCAAGAACACCCTCTCAAACGTTGCCACCTGGGAGATCTCCAAGATGGAGCTCCTGGTTGACCGTAGGGGTCGAGCTAGGGCACTAGGGATGAAGTGGTCCCGCAGGTAAGTGTGGCCCAGTCCATAGAGGGCTTTAAAGGTAATAACCAATACCTTGAGTTGGACCCGGAAGACTATAGGCAGCCAGTGCAGAGAACAGAGCACTGGTGTTATGTGCTCACGATAGTCCGTCCCCACCAGGAGACAGGCCACCGCGTTCTGCACCAGCTGCAGTCTCCAGATCATCACCAAGGGTAGCCCCACATAGAGTGCATTGTAGTAGTCCAATCTTGAGGTGATGAATGCCGGTGGCAAGATCAGAGCCTAAGCTATAGGGCCGAAGATGACGGACCAGATGTAACTTACAAAATGCACTCCTCGACACAGCTGCCACCTGGCCTTCCAGATGGAGCTGTGAATTGAGTACAACCCGACTCCAAAACTGAGGGACCAAGAGGGGACACACCCCCTCGCCCCTGCCCACCATCACCACTTTAGTCTTGTTGGGATTCAGCTTCAGATGGCTCACCCTCATCCAATCCCCCACCGCAGCCAGACACTGGGTAAACACCGAGACTGCACGGCCTGAGTCAGATGAAAACGAGAGGTAAAGCTGGGTGTCATCAGCGTACCGATGACACTGAACCTCAAACCCTCTCACAATCTCATCCAAAGGCTGCATGTACACGTTGAACAGGAGAGGGAATAGAATGGATCCCAGTGGAATTCCACACGCGAGATCCCGGGGAGACAATGAAAAAAACCCAAGTATCACACTCTGAGTTCTTCGGGCTAGGAAGGAGCAGAACCATTCAAGAACTATTCCACCCACCCCGGCACGGTCCCGCAGGTCAGTCACCAACATCTCTATCTTGGTAGACTGATACCAAGCTTGGAATTGAGGGGAGTAGGAGGACGACAAGTGGCTCAGTGCTGGCTTGTCCTTTACCCACATGTGCCAGTGTGCCCTAGATTCAGCCCTATTCAAGCAGCAGACACTAAAATGGCTTGGAAAAGATGGCTGGCTGGAGTCTAGCTAGACCCCTGTAGACCAACCCAAGCAGTCCTGTCGGGCTCTGTTTCAAAGTCTTTCCAGTCCAAGCTCCTTGTACCCAGGCTAGGCTCCCCATGGTAAGAGGCCCTACCCCTCAGAGAGCTATGATGTCCTAGTCAGGCCCCGACTTAGGGGCAGGCCCCCTAGGCCCAGACCTTGGGCAGCATTTTGTGTGGGGTGGCAATCCATGCCAGCACTGCCGCTTCCATTTTTTTTCTTCTTCCCTGGAGGCTGCCGCCTGGACTGCAACCAAAGCCTGGGAGGCCCCCTGCTTCCCTCCCTGGCCCCGCCCCTCCAGTGAACCCACCCACCGCCCCTCCTCCTCCCTCTCTTCCAGGTGCAGACATGTCCGAGTTCTACTCACTCTGAGCTAGCGCCAGCAGCACTGTGCGCGACGCGGAGGAGGCAAGAGCAAGCTACAAACTGGACTGAACAACATAGACTAGAACTAGAAGACGCACGGTGTCTAGTTCACTTCTCCACACTTCTCTTCTTCAAGTGGGTAGCAGGCAGTGGCGGGAGGGCGGGGGCAGGCAGGCACGGTGTAGCAAGGCGGGGGGGGGGGGGGAGGAGCCGGGGACAGCTCACGGCCAAGTGATTAACTGAGGGGGCCTGGCCGCCAAAGGAGCAGAGCTGGGGAAGGAAGGCAGGTTGGGTTGGAACTTTGAGAGGGAGGGGTCCGACAAGGTTTCCCGATCCATGTGTGTCATGCTGCAAGGCCAGGCTGGGACCTGGACCCCGGACCCCGCCTGGGGAGGTGGTGATGGTAAGTTGAGTGGGGAGGGAAGGGGATCAGACTCAGGGGGAGGCTTGGAAGGGAGGGGGACCTTAGCCGGGGAGGCTCGGAGGGGAGACGTGGGTGCAGGGCACCCCCACATCATAGAGTCCCCATCTCTTACCTGCCGTCTGCCTGCTAGCAGTGTTACAGCCTGCAGCAGCAGCTGATAGGACTGGGAGATAAAGCTGTTTACAAATAACTCCTCCCCACTGAGCAATCAGAAGGTTGTTGCTTTGTAAAGAAGGTTCTTCGAGATAACTCTAAACATTCTCACAACTGGGTTGTGCATGGCATGCTCACCATATTCAAATAGGAAGCCACGTGATGGTCGTGAGTTCCTCTAGTATAAAAAGAACTCTCTCCCTCAGAATGACAGTTCCTTCCAACCCTTTCTAGGAATAAAAGAAATTCCATGCGGGGCTGGAAGGGTGGGTGTTGTGAGAATGTTCAGAGCCATCTCGAAGAACCTTGTTTGCAAGACAGCAGCCTTCTGTTCTTCTTTGAGTGTCTCCTCACGGGCTCTTTTTACACGGCTCTGCTACTGTCTCTTATACACATCTAGATGTGTATAAGAGACAGGTTCGGAGTCATCTCGAAGAACCTTGTTTGCAAGACAGCAGCCTTCTGTTCTTCTTTGAGTGGTGTGCTAAAGCTGTCTCTTATACACATCTAGATGTGTATAAGAGACAGCCCACCCACCGCCCCTCCTCCTCCCTCTCTTCCAGGTGCAGAGATGTCCGAGTTCTACTCACTCTGAGCTAGCGCCAGCAGCACTGTGCGCGACGCGGAGGAGGCAAGAGCAAGCTACAAACTGGACTGAACAACATAGACTAGAACTAGAAGACGCACGGTGTCTAGTTCACTTCTCCACACTTCTCTTCTTCAAGTGGGTAGCAGGCAGTGGGGGGGCTGTCTCTTATACACATCTTTCAGTTTCAGACGGCTCATCCTCATCCAATCCCCCACTGCCCCCAGGAAAACACCAAGACCGAGACTGCACGGCCTGAGTCAGATGAAAACGAGAGGTAAAGCTGGGTGTCATCAGCGTACCGATGACACTGAACCTCAAACCCTCTCACAATCTCATCCAAAGGCTGCANCCTCATACATTCTACAGCTGGTTAAGCCACCAGCCAGACTGTGATCCTTACAAAAGAAATTAGCCAAAACCTGGCATGTGACCAAGCCAGGTACAAAACTCCTACCAACTCTACAGCATGACCTGCAACTCCTCCTCCATATAGAATGATATTTTTTTTTCTAATAGCACCCTTACCACCACCACCACCAAATTGCGCTCAAGTGCTTCACATAATACACAGCAATATAAAATCCACTTTAAAAAAATTTAAAAGGGGAAGAGGGAGGACAAAATACAGTAAAGGGAACCAGGAGTGGGTCCTAAGAGCACCTGGAGAATAAATGCATCTTCAGGTGTTTTGTTTTTTTTAAAGGGAGGGAGGGAGGGAGTAACAGAGATGAACAGGCACATCCTAGGATGTGCGTCCTTATTCCCAGGAGTTCCCTGGGAATAAGGTATCTAGATTAGGGACACTGAAGAGTTTCTAACCCATTACAGGTGGCACAGCTGGGGAACGAGTCCTAAGGACAGCTACTTGTCCGCAGGCAATAGTTAGGAAGTGCTTACTTTATCACCGCGTTCTGAAAGTCCCGGCTCTTGCGCCACTGCCGGATACAGCCAACACAGTAAGCATGGCTGCAGTTGGGGAGAATCCCAAACACTCGCTCCTCGGGCAAGGACTTCTCATAAACCTTATCCATGCAGATGCCACACACCACGTCCTCACTCTTCATCTTCACCACTGCAGTAGCAGTGGCCACCTCGGCCAGCCCACTCTCTACCTGCAAGGAGCCACAACACAGCTAGTTAGCATTCCCAAACATAGCACCCTCCCAAATCCTCATACTGGGATCCTCAGAGAAAAGCCCAGGGCTCACTGTATTGGGTTGAAAAACCCAACTGCTTTTAGGGGAGTCACTTTGCCATCTTTCTGCAATCCTCATGGAAAGGACCTTCTGCCTGTGCAGAGGTGACCCAGCACTCGGGGCAGCCCCTGTGGGGAAAGAGGCTGGGAATGGGCCTTTTCAGACACATACCGATACTATGCATGGAGCTCAATGAAGTCACTAGGACATGGCAGCAATACATTGTATTAGCCTTCCCGAGGACAGCACGGTAAGAACTTAAGAGGATTCCATGGAGTCTGTTCCAATACACAAAATAATATCTGCCACACCCATCCCTCAAGGGTACCACAGACCTTTGGCTCCTCTGGGTTTGGAGGAGCTTGAGCCGTCTTGCTAGAAGCATTTTCTGATTCCAGGGTGGGTTTTCTGATTCCCAGCTCCTGTGGTCTGGAATCTAATGAGCAGCAACACAACTGTTAGAACAATGGATTAGTTTGCCACGCTGCCATGCAGGAAAAAGACATTCAATCTGAGAAACTCCACCAAAAGCAACTTTGGGGGCAAAAGTATTCCAGCAGCACCCTAAATCCCCAACAGAAGTCAAGGCCCCATTGCCAGTGCACTGTGGGAGAGTCCTTGCAGGGACCAGTCTCATAACTAGTCAGCCGCCTGCAGCCAATTTGGGTACCAATCAGCTCAAACAAGGGTTAAATGTGCAGCATGGTAGGGAACTGTTCTTGTCAGTAACAGCTTCAGGGGTGGTTAGAACCCCCCTCCCCTAAACAGCTACACAAAGCCAGGTAGCCTTAGAGAGCCCCCCAATAGACATGGTCTGAAATCACAAACCCTGCAGAGGAACAGGTCGGGGTTGCTGTTAACCCAGTCAGGGAAAGGCACAGGGGAGTGAGAAGCTTGGAGGACCACCTTCATGGAGGGGAGAACTGTGCCCTTGTCAGCTTAGAGATCCAATCATAGGATGTGCCTATGGTGCAGTGGTTGAGGACAGGCCGGTTTTCAGACTAGAGGAAGGAGATGCTGTTGGATCAGGATGCAGGACAACAGACACCAGAAAGGGATTGGAGAAGGTTCACTGGGCCTAGGGAGAAAACAGCTCTTAGGGAAAGGGAGCTCAGGGAGGAAGAGCTGGGGAGAAGATTAGAACTGACAAGTACCAGGCAGCCTTAGGGCCCTCTTGAACTCGGGCAGGCAAGAGCTTCTAGAGAGGAGTAGACAGCTGAAGGAGGCCAGAAACCACTAAGCATGTGCACGCAGGAGCACGAGACTGAAACTGGACCAGGGACCCTGAAGAGAGAGAGATGTCTAGGGACAGGGCAAGGACGCAAAAGCATCCTTCTAAAGGGGAACTACCAACTCTGTACCAGTGGCCAAGGATGGTAGAAACACCCTGGTGAAAAGAAAAGGGATTTTCCGGGAAAACTTCCTACCCTCCCCACTCCCCATGACAGACAAGGACACAAGAACAGCTGCAGCAGACTAGGCTCTTGAACGGAGAGAATTTGATCCTGCAAGAACTGGTGCTATGGCTAGGTGGAAAGCAACTGTCATGCTAGCAAGTTACAGCCGCTTTCCATTAAACACGCAAGCCGCTTACTTGGCATATGCAGGGCCTGTCTGGGGACAAACTCTCTGCTCAGGGCCCCATTTGTTGAATACCGGGCAGCAAGGACGTTCTCTTTATCTTCATCTTCCTCATCCAGTGACATGCTCATGCGTTCCAAATTCAGTTGCAGCTGTGCCATACTCGAGACAGCAGGTTCGGAGCCACGCCTGGACCCTCCCCAGCTCCACGGCGATGCCTGTGGCAAGCTGGCTGCCTCTACACCATGGCGGTTCAGTGACGTGGCACTGTCCTGCGTCCCATAGAAGGTGGGCTCAGAACCACGCCTGCTTGAGGCCAATGCTGGAGCTTCTAGGGTGTGCTGGTAGCTGAAAGGTCAAATATCAAAGGGCACATATTAAGATCCAGTCCTATTCATAACATGACAGATTATTTCATCATAGTATCCGATTTTGCTTGTCCGAAGCTGCAGTAACTAAAAAAGTGGATCACAATGCTGAACTGCTCCATTAAATTTGACTAAAGTTTAAGTTTCTATCCCACTCTCTCTCTAGAATAACGGGTTCAAAGGCAGGTTACAACAAAACCAAATACAAATGTAAAAAATGTAAAAAAATTAAAGTAAAGTTTACCCCCATACTAATCCATCTCTGGCCATTAAAAGTCTGCTTAAACAAAAATGCTTTACACGGTTTTCAAAACACATACAGACCCAGGCTTTGGTGAACCATAGGGGGATATGGACTCAGCTTCACAATGCTGATTTCAAATTCAGCTCCATTTTTAAAGCAGTCTAAGGAGACCTAGACACCTATCCACTCACATCAGCAGAAGGCACATATACACGCCCTAGACAGCTTAAGACTTTCAGCAGATGGGAAAAGCTATATTTGCCCAGGTGACTAAGTAGGGAGACTGACAGGGTGTTGTGAGGTTGGACACTAGCCTTGCATTCCTCAGCTGTGTCCATGCTGGCAAAGGTGGGCCCCACATTTACCTTTCTATGCAGTTCCACCCATGAAAATCTATGATAATAAAGTGGCAGAAGAGCTCATCCAGTGCTCAAAAATTACAGGAGGACCTGGGAGACCAGGCTCTTATAGATCCTTGCAAGGGCACAAATATCTTTCATTTAAAAGATGCCAGAAAGCCACCATTTGACACCGGGTCCATACTCTATTCAGAGGCTACTCCCCGCATCATTCAACCACTTAGCCCACTCCTTAATTCCTCATGCTGGTCTTTCTGAGGCTGGTGAATTACAGATCTTTGATTCCCATTTACTCCAGGCCCAAGGTAAAGGATACAGAGCTGCAATAAAAACTGGACAGGAGCACAGACTTGCACAGGAGGAAGAGGGCACAAGACGTTAACATTCTTACCTGCAGCGGTCACCATAGGCACAGTACCCATTCTGGAAATACCTGCAGATCTGGATCGTCGTCCTGTCATGGGAGAAGCGGCAATGCTGATCCCATCTGCAAGATCCACGGGCAAAGTTCCTGAAGAGAAAATAAAATCCACTTTTGCTAACATGCCTCACCCAGAAGATGCCTCCTTTCCAGACTGACCGGCTTCATTAGCTCCAGAGCTATTGATGGCCATTCTTTGGGAATTATGCCCACAGGAAGCTGTACTCTATAGAGAAAAAGCAGCAGACGCAGCATAGCAACCCACTGCACACTCCCTTGTGCTTAGCAGCTGCCTTTAAGTAGGGCTAGATCAGATACCTAGTTTAAGTCAGCTCCCCATGCCCTGGAAAAGTCAAGCAACTGAGGCTAAGCAAAGCTGCTGGGGAAACAGCCAGCAGACAGTTACTTGGGCTGAGTGAGCCAGTCACACTTTTCTTGTCCTGAGCAACAAATGCTACACCTTTGACTACTGATGAACAGAGAAGCCACATGCTGGGAATGCACCAGGGAGTTTCCTCATGCTCAACATAGAACCCTTGCTATTCCTGCATCGGATCTTTCCACTAGCACAGAGCATTCCTCTTGCCAAGTAAGGGCAAGCACGTCTTCAGTGGACACAACTGAGTCAGCAACACAACCTTCCCCTCATTTGCCACTCCTCCCCACCCCCCAGGATAGCCATTACAGCCATTTAGAACACACACTTCTGATAATAGCTTAAAAATCATCCCCAACCCATAACTCCACACCCCCACCTGGCTTGTCCATTTGGATTGTAAGATCTTCGGGGCAGAGGCTGTTATCCCAGCAATCTTGTGCAGAACCTAGTGGCTTCTAGGCCCCATCACAATGTACAGAGTAAGACTCCAGTGATGGGGACAGAGTTGCAAGGTTGGGAGGGAGGGGGGTGAATTCATAGGGAATGGAAGACCGGGGATTAATTTATTATGATGGGGAAGCTTATTCAAGGGGAGTAAATTATATTTTATGTTACCAAGTGTTTTGGTTGGTTGCACATACTCCTAAGACCTAGGGAAAGGACAGGATATAAATTTAATAATAATGTGGCAATTGTGCATACTCCCGTTAGGTGTTAAATCGTACGTAATTTGGGAATATGGAGGATTAGGATTCAAGAAAGGTTGCTACGCATCAAGGCACTTTAAACTCGGTTTCCATTACTATGCAAAATTGGAAAGGGGTCTCCTGCATACTAAGGCCACACCATCACAAAAACCTTATGACCAAAAAAAAAAAAAAAGTCAATGCCTGGGAAGACAGTTCACACTTTCTTAGCAGAGTAAGTGGGGGAGAAGTCTGGGAAGTGAAGACAATTCTCAATTGCCACAATGGTGGCAGTCCTTTTAGTAGACAAAGGAGGCTTCCAAATGGCAGCATCAAAAAGTAACATTTCTAACCCACTTTGCCCTGGCCATGTTGACGCTACCCATTTCAAGTTCTACAGTGGAAGGAAGATTTAGCACTCTAATATGAAAAAGCAACGAGGCCACCTTCAGAACAGGACACCGGAGAACCTGCTGCAAGTGAAACATGGTTTGCAGTGGGAGGAACAAGAGGGTAGGAGCTAGGGTTGGCACGCTGGTCAGTTAACCGGTCAAAAATGGTCAAATGACCACATATTTGGTGGCAGTAAAATATTGTCAAATATTCCATGAAGCCAAGAATGCTGCTGTGTAGGTGGCAGCTTTCCTTTTATTTCATTATGGTGCCATTTGTTAGTGAGGGCTGCTTGCCCCCTAGCCCTACAGCAGTCAGGGGATACATATCCCCTCCCCTCCCCACATTCACATGGTTAATTGGGTATCGACAGCCCTCCACTACCTTTAGAAGCAGGGTGTTGCTTCAGCCTTCTTTCCCTTTCCCCCTGGTAAGCCACATGGGGCTGCAGGTGGGATTCTGTGCTAACAGAGAAACAGAACAGCAAAGCTTCTCCTACTGGCCATCTTCTGTAACTGCAGGCATCTCCAAACAAACACAAGCAGCCATCCCAGTGCAAAGGTCACAAGTGCCTAGACTGCCCATGGCTCCATTGTGCTTGCTGAAGGATCCCGGGGGTACTCCCCTGAGTGTGATCTGGCTGTCTGCTATCTAAAGCTCCTGGGAGGGATCGGACTTGAGTCTTCTAGAAAAACAGTACCTGTTAGAAACAGAACTGAAGGCTACTGGTTGAATTAAAACACAAGCGATACTGTGCGACATTAAATTATGGAGAATCGGGGAAAGCCAAAATCATTTGTTTAGAAGTATTTTAGTAGAAAAGTACATGGGAAAATCTATTAAAGCTCAGTGCCAGTGTTGTTCTTCCGAGGTCATGACATGGAGATAGAATGGAGAAGCACTTGTTGAATTCTTGTGCTAGGTGTCCAGCTACTGTTAAAGACAGATTACTACATAAACAGTAAGAAAGAGCAAACTGCTCTGCATCAAGTGTGGTTGTCTTCAGATTCTCCTTCTGCTTCATCTTCAGCAGCACCACAAAGCAGAGACTCTTGTAATGAAGATATAAGTGATAATGAAAGTGTTGATAGTTCCATTTCTACAGTGTCTTCTAATATCGTTTCTTCTTTGTGTGCTTCAGTATCAAGAACTACTCCTGGAAAGTACTCAGATGTTCTTCAAATTGGTGATTAGGTGTCTGATGTCCAGAAAAAGAAACTTGATCATATGTTCACTAGAGATATTTGTGCTAGCAATAACATCATTTCATATAGCTGAAAAGTCTTATCTTCTAGAATTTTTTCATAAACTGCATCTAATTTACAAGTTTCAAGTAGGAAATGGCTTGCAGAAAGTCTTCTGAATGCTGAAGTGGAAGTGTGAAAAATAATTGGTATTTTTATTGTACAAGCTCCTTGCGTGTCTCTAGTGCCTGATGGGTGAAGCAATATTCACAATGTGTCATCACCATTGTAGTAACAACTTCAAAACCAGTGCTTTACTCCTCTCCGTGCACAAGTGACCACCACCACACAGCCCGATATATTGCGGACCAGTTTAAAAATATAAATCAATGAATTAGATCCACAGATGATTATTTCAGTTGTGACTGACAATATGGCTAATATGAAAGCTTTATGGGCTTTGTTGATAAATGAGTATCCACATCTTTTATGTTATGGATGTGCTGCCCATGTGATGCAGCTCTTCATTCATGATGTTGAAGATCCGACAGCTCTCATCACATGTATCAAAAGCATTGTGAAGGTTTTTTTTAAAAAAACAACCAGTCGCCATATTTCAGCGTCACTTAATACAGCATTCAACTGCATCCACACCAAGTAAGCCTTGTTGTACTCAATGCAAAGAGCGTCAAACATGCAAGGCGACACTTCAGTCAGCTGCTTTTAGAGCGTCCGGGTGTTGCCCTGGAGTAATCCACAATGACATTCTTGATGAGGATGCGTTTTGGATGAGAAACTAAAAATGTATTTCACTGCTTTATCCTGTAGCTTACTTCATTCAAAATATAGGAAATAATCCTTCTACACTGTCTGATGCCAAGAATGAGTTCTTGAACATTAAGAAACATTTGTGAGACTACTGTACAAAGTCCACTTTCAGAAGCTGAAGAGAAAAAAACCCACACAAAATATTTGAATTGAACTGAATTAAATTTATTTACAGCTAGCTTTCGCCATTGCCACAAAACAATAACAAAGCAAAAAAATGTAAAAATACATAACAAACATATAAACAAACAACGTGCCATACAATCAAAAATTTAGTATTGATACAGCATCCTAATATCTATGCTATACTTGATTTACTCATATCTCTACTTTATACTCCACCCAATCAGGTTAGTAAAACAAATGCCTTGCTCTTCTACGGGGGCTGCCGCGGCAGAGCTTGGCCCCTGCTGAGGAGGATAATAGTCTCCAGCTAAATGCTAATTGACGCACCTAAGACTGCATCCCTTTGGCCAATGTGCTCCAGCTTTGACCAATTTGCCAAGTCAGATATACAGCCTTATCCTTTTTAAATTTCACATGCCCTGATCTTGTCAGCCAGTTGGACAAAAGTGGCAACCGCCTTGCACTCGGCCTCCTTGGAGAGTTTCAATATATATTTTGTTTTATGGACCAAATCCAAATACTCCTGCCTAAGGAATAATGGGGTAATCCATGTTTCCCTTATTTAATTTATTTATTTATTTACTGGATTTATACCCCGCCCCTCCTGATAACAGCTCGGGGAGGCTTCCAGCAATAATACATAAAATACATCTAAAACCATTTTTAAAACATCAAAACCATTCAAAAATATTAAAACGGCTGGGAAAAACATTAACACAATAAATAGGGTAGGGGAGAGAAAATTCTAACCCACCCTCCCTCCCTCCCCAAAGGCCTGGGCGAACAGCCAGGTTTTACAACTTTGCCGGAATGTCGATAGGCTTGGGGCCAGGCAATAGCCTCGTACAGAGGGCACTTAAATAAAATATGCTCTATTGTTTCCTTTTCTCCGGCCTGGCAAATACAACTACAACAGTCATTTGGAAATGCCTTATACCGAGCTTGAGTCACTGCGGTCTCAATAAGTTGACATCGCAGCCTAGTAAAGTTCCTGCAAAGCTCTCATGCGCTCAGTACATCTAGATAGCCTTCGAATCCGAAGGATTCCTTAATCCGACTAAACCAAGGCGCTGCCTTCCAATCTGCCAAGGCCGCCACATCCTCTTGCCTACCGAGATCCAAAATTCTCTCTGTTAGTTGCCTTCTTTGCTGTGCCGGAGACATTTGCCACAGCATCTGCACAGAGAGACCTGCCCTTGCTAGGTATACAAATAGGGACTTGAGCCACGGGCACCCTATCCCACTAGCATTTTCAAGTTTCTCCATAAGACAGAGATGAGGCAGCGCCTTATCATCCTGATGTAATATGTGTGTCCAAAATTTCAACACTGCCAACTTCCTCAGGCAGTTAATAGAAAAGGAACCCGTTTCCGCCCTTACGGTGGACCCTGGCACTGCTTGTGGTACCCCTAGCAGCTGCCTAAGGAACTTATTTTGGGCTACCTCTAGCCCCATGACATTATCCCCAGGAATTATTTCTTGCCCATACGTCAAGATGGTCCGAACCTTGATTTTATATATCTCCAATACCTTAGATGTAGCTACCGCCACCGAGCGCCTTGCCAATGCTAATATGGCGTTGGTGGGGGCTTTCACCTTTTACGATATATATTTAACATGTTCCCTCCATGTTCCATTCTTGCTGAACATTATCCCTAAATAACAAAAGGAGTCTACTTGTTCCAGGTTCCCCCCTTGCAAAGTCCATTTATATTTTTTTGTTCTTTTCCCCACCATCAGAATTTTGGTCTTTGCACAATTTCTCTCCATTCCTTTCTTGGAGCAGTACTTCCCACAAGCTTCCAGCAATGTTTTTAACCCCCCTCTAGTCTGTGACAATAATACGATATCGTCAGCATACTGTAGAACCGATACGGAGTGTGTCTTGATTTTTGGAGTGTACTCTTTTGACGAAGCGATTAAATAGAAAATATAAGGAGTGGGTCTATGTACCAACGGAAGTTATGAGACAAATCTTAGTTAATGCCCGAATAGCTTATAAAAAGTTATTAGTACAAAAGAAAAGGCACCATGAGAGCCTGTTTTGGGCAAAACTTAAGGTTGCTTCAGCAACCGGTAACTCTAGATTATTCTGGACACTAGTATGGTCATTTGGGGGGGGAATAGAAACACTACTAAAGTCTCTACCCTAAAAGCAAATGACTTGAGTAATTTTTTTGAAAAGCTCCTGTATGATAAAGAGCATGGTGATCCTTATGAAGGAAGCAACGTGTGTTGTACAAGAGAAGACATGACCTATGAATATGGGGGGTTCCCTTGTTAGGGTATTAGAGGAAGAAATCAGTCAAGCAATAAGGAGTTTAAAGGCTAATAAAACACCGGGGCATGATTTTATTTGCCCAGAAGTGTTTAAGATTCTCCCTGAGTGGTGGGTGCTGATACTAGCAAAAATCTTTTCATATATAAATTTGACAAATGCTATCCCCAAAGAGTGGGGTATTAGCATAATTATCCCTTTGTTTAAAAAAGGAGATTTGAATGACCCGGCCTGTTATAGGCCGATTAGCCTCCTTCCAACGCTAGGTAAACTATATGGGAAAATACTCTTTAATAGATTTGATAACTGGGCTATAAAGTATGAATTGATACCAAGGGTGCAATTTGGGTTCAGAGCTGGTTATTCCGTTATGGACAGCTGCTTTATATTATCACATTTAATACATAAATATGTGTTTATGCGTTGCACCCGTCTCTTTCTGGTATTTGTGGACCTTAAAAAGGCCTTTGATTCTGTGCCACAGAAAGGGCTTTGGGACAAATTATTCCAACTAGGCATAGATAGAAATTTGCTGTCTCTAATTGTACAATTGCACTCTGATAATATGGCTAGGATTCGGGTACCCTTGGATGAGACTTATACAGTCCCGATAAGAATAAATAAGGGTGTATGTCAGGGGTATGTATTGGCCCCCCTGCTATTTAATCTGTATTTGAGTGACCTGAGTGAGATATTGGAAGATCAGGATAACTGTGCTCCAAAATATTCATATCATGGAAAAATCAAGGGATCACTCCCACACATAATGCTGCTTATCTTCCTGATCCATGTTTCCTGGGCCATGACCTTTTTGATGATGGATTTGATTCAGCTTGCAACCTTTAGTGGCTGTTGCAAGTTTTAAAGCAGGGGTGCTCAACTTTGTCTTGTGGGCCGGAATAATTGGGTTGGTCCCAAAACCGGGCTGCTTGTTGCCCTGCCCTTAATTTGCATTCCCCACCCTTAATTGGTGGTGGTGCGGAAATGCTCTTTTCAACTACGCAATCTGTGTAAGTTACGCTCTTATTTATTCCAGGCTGACCTTGCCACAGTGACCCATGCCCTGGTGACTACGAGGCTTGATTTTTGTAATTCCCTCTTCTATGGGCTATTGGCAGTGCTTATCTGTTCCTTGCAGCTGGTTCAGAATGCTGCAGTGCAGCCGCTTGCTGGTTTAGACAGCCATGATCTAAACTAAACTAAACCACCTGAGTCAGACCAATGATCCATCTTAGCCCAGTATTGTCACAATCTGACACGGCAGCAGGTTTCAAATTTGGGGAGCGGGGCCGAGTCTGGAGCCAAGCCGGGGCTGCTGTATTTCACCCAACCGCACCTGCCTGCAAGTGAAATTGACTGGGACTGAGGGGGGCGGAGTTGTGGCTGCGGGGAATCCTTAAAGAGCTGGGGCTCTACGGCAGCGCCGTAGG
>QEPC01012575.1:743643-753731 GCA_003113815.1 Sphenodon punctatus | reverse complement strand
CCCCCCCCCCCCCACCTCATTGTTCTACAGCTCTCCAGATGTTGGTCCTCCTGAATGGTCCCCCCCACCTCGGCGAGCTGGAGATTCAGAGGGAAATGATCTCCCAGGGGGCTCATGCCCACGGTGAAGTCCCTCACATATTGGAGAGCTGGTGCCGACACTAAGATGTAATCAATGGTGCTAGCGCCCTGGGATCCCACAAAGGTAAATTCCCCCGTGGGATCCCCACAAGATCCATTTAAACAATGGAGATTGCAACTGACTAAGAATTGTGCCAGTCTTATGCCAGAAGCATTAATTATAACATCCCTAGATGCCCTTGGGGTAAGTGGATCGATTGTTTTATGCTGAATTTGTTAGCCAACCCGAGCTGTTCACAGGAGGGGGCGGGATATAAATTGAATAAATAAATAAATATAAACTGCTCTTCTTCCTCTCACTCCTGGATCTGATCCCTGGGCTACAGTTCCTACCTCCAATTACTGAAAAAAATGAGCTCAAGGTAAAGGAGCAAAGATGCACATAAGGGATAGGAACAGATCCATGGCACAAATCCATGATCTGGGCCCTCCTTTTCTCGAGTACACCCCTTAAGCACCCTACCCTCTATGCGGCTCTCAGAGCTTATACTCCAGGCCCCCAGGATGGAAAAGGTTCCCCACCACTGGTTTATCTCATACCTCACATTTCCAGTACCCAGAGGGACAAGCCCCATTCTCTTGGCCAATAAGCTCCATCCCCAGTGAATAAGTTCCAGCCCCTCACACATGCACCCTCAGCAACATTTCAAGTGCATAGAGAGGGCCAGAAGCTCTCCTGCTTCTCATCCCACTTAGTGGAATGACATCTTCCTATAGTCCTCTCAAGGGCTTTTCCTGGGAGACAAGCAGGGAAGATGGCTGAAACATGAATACCAGCCTTTTTGCCTCCCTGCTCTTCTGCACGAGGGACAATGGGATTCAGCACCCAAAAGAGGACTGTCATGTTTGTCCTAAATATAGACTGTTGGGAGACAGGCCCTAACCTACACCCCAGATTGAGCCCCTCATGGCACCGTGCTCCCTACCAAGCCCCCAGCCCTGCTCCTGACAGCTCCTTGCAACCTATCAAGCTCCCCACTACAGCGTTCGGGTCCCCCTGCGAGCAGATGGCCAGGCTGAAGTTCCAATCCACAGGCACACTGCCATCATTCTCCAGAACACAGGGCATCAAGTACACCAACTCCCAGGATGCACTTCTCAGGGAGCCCAGATCCAGGTGCACCAGCCCCGGCCCTGCACTTCCATCCCACTCCCATCTAGCCTCGGCTGCTGGGCGCTTGCTAATAATAAATAAAAAACATTGTGTTCCCCACCGATAGCAGGGCAGCCTGGTAACCCAGCTCTTTCCCCACCCAGTGTGCGCTGGGAGCTGGAGTCTTCTCTTCCTGCTGTGGGCAGGTGGTCTGCAGGAAAGGTGCTGGCTGACTGGGGCAGGCAGGCCACAGGCCGAACTTTAAACACCCCTGTTTTTAAAGGATCTAAAGACGAACAAAAAATTCTGGTGGAGACAGCAAATTATAAAGCAAATTATAAAGCAAGAAGCAGCCCATTTAGTGGTAAAAC
The DNA here is from genome assembly GCA_003113815.1 of Sphenodon punctatus. Classification (NCBI taxonomy): domain Eukaryota; kingdom Metazoa; phylum Chordata; class Lepidosauria; order Sphenodontia; family Sphenodontidae; genus Sphenodon; species Sphenodon punctatus. The sequence continues at coordinate 752,127 of QEPC01012575.1, read as the reverse complement.
AACATGGAGTGCAATTCCAACAGTCGAATCAAAACAACTTGCTCCATTAACGCAGTGGAAAGGGTTGTGTATTCCTTGCGGTCTAGCTACCGTGGCAGAAGTCCTTTTAACACTCCTATGCACTACTGCACGTGCAGAACGAAACTGGTCAGTTTGCGGAATCATCCATTCAAAAACCAGAAATAGACTGAACACCTCTCCACTGCTGGGAAGCTTGTGATCGTGTATCACAGTTTTAGATTAGAAAAGAAAATAAGAGATAAGAGTGGACTCAATAGTCAGATGAAGAGGAAAAAGGAAATACTGATGACAAATTTGATAATGATGGTGAAAATAAAGCAGTTGAAGCTGATGAAGGTAAAATAATGCTTGAAGAGTTGGCCTGCTGCCTACTTAGCATAACTACCTTTAAAACTGACTTTTTAATATAGTTACTGTTACTTTATTTGTGTTTAATTTCATTTTAAAAAAAAATGTGTAACTGTTCAGGCTGACTCTGGGGCTCCAGGAAAAAAGTCAATGAGAATAACTGTTCCGTTGTTTACATTTATAGTAGGAACTTTGTTTACATTTATAGTAACCTAATATGGTTAAGAGTTATAATAATTCATTACAATTTTAAAAAAAGTTAATTTCTTTGTCTCACACTAACAGTTAACCAATTTGTTCTTGTAATCAGCATAAGTATCTAGCCTGTTGATTAAAGTCTCTCTTTGTTACTGTTCTAATAAATTAATGCTTTAAAAATACTTGACTAATATTTGACCAACTCTAGTAGGAGCCTTAAGCCAGCACAGCCAATGCTGCAGAAATTCACTTTCAGCATCTATATTTAAGACAGGGAACCTGTAAACTAGTGCAAACACCATGGGCTGGTTAGGAGTTTGGGGTGCTTAATGGATGGTCTTAGGATAAGGAGAGTCCAGTCCATGAGTCTGTGCTATGAATCCATCCACATCCGTGCTCCCTACAGCCCTGAGTTCACTGTTTGGGGCTAGAATAGGCCCAAGTCACAAACTGAAAAGGGGCCAAATAAAAATCTGCTGCTGACTGAATTTTTGGCCAGAGACTCCCCCCACCCCAGCAGATCTATACTATCCCCAAGAAGGATAGCTTGGATATTCATTTAGTGCAGTGGCTCTCAAACTATACCATGCACCCCCACCCCTTCCCCTTCCTTCTGCCTGTAGCCAAGGCCCCTCCCCCACATACACACACCTTGTTTTCTCTCCCCCGACTTCCCATCTGCCCTAGCTACCCCATCATTCCAGGAATCCCCCCTAGCTCAGAGTGAAGCTGGGTGTGTTTTCCAGCTGTGTTCCTTCCCAGCCCCTCCCCCGAATACCTTCTCCACTATCCACCCCCACTTTGAAAACAACTAGTTTAGCAGAAAAGACTATAGGCAACGTGCAATTTCCCTTCAGACGCATGAATGGTTTAAGGCAGCACAAGAGCGTACCATCCTCTTTTCTAAAATTAACACATTTCTTTAATGTGCGAACCCAAGTCAATGCATTCGAGACTCTGTCTAAAACATTTCAGCTTCAATCCCACATTTACCATTTTAAATCATGTGACAAAATTCAATCTAAAGCGGGGGGGGGGGGGGTGCCTTTCTCCACCTAGAGGGGGATTTGGAGATTCGCCTCTGGCACCTCTAGCAGGGGCTGCACACTCCCAGGAAGCCATGATGGAGTAAAGCCAGTGCTTTGCCTGACGCAAGCACGGGAAGTCTCATTGCAAAGGGCCAGGAATGCATAACAGAGGCCAGTGACTAGGAAACTCAAACGCAAAAAGAAGGAGTAAGTTTGGCAGTTGCTGCACGGTTTGGGTTTTTTTAAGCGGTAAAGTCTGTTTGAGCAGTTAGAGCGACTGTGCAGACTAGGGCCAGGCCTGACCAGGCCGGACAATGGGCTCTGGCCGCTTGTCAGGAGTCCCACCCCCACCCGGTTTTCAAAAATCCCCAAGGCTTTAGGAGTTTGCAATTAGGGCTTGCACCTTGCTCCCACCGGGGGCTGCCTACAAGAGGCTGGAGAAGAAACCGGCTGGGGAAGGTGCCCCCGAGCGCTCCCCCGCCATACCTGCAAAGGACCCTCGACCGGGAGCCCCTGGGCGCCTGCCCGCTTGCTGCCCCAAACTCCATCCCCCCTGCTGTCCGCTAGCCCAGAATCCAATGCACTAACTTCCTCCGGGCGAGTTTAAGGGAGGGGTGTGGCAAGGGCAGCCCTGCCCCCCGTTCAGCCCATTGGAGAGGAGAGACGGACACGCACCCAGCCAACCCATCAGGCGGAAGGCGCCCCCGCACCTTCGGCGCGCAGGGCGTGGAGGCGGGACAAATGTTAACCTCCTCCTTGCTGCCAGCCTGTTGTGCTTGTGGGGCTTGGCGCTTATGGGGCGTGCTCTTGTGGTGGTTTCCTGTCTGCACGGAGTAGAAATCCTTCTCAGGGCACCCAGTGCAAACGTTCACACCCCGGTGCAACTCACCAACAAGTGCAATCTGGGTGGGAAAGGAACAATGGTCTTCTTGGGTTTAAGGTGCTGGACTGGAACTCAGGAGCCTGGGATATTGGACACTGCTGCCCCTAAATCCCCCCACCCCTGAAGTAAAATTTTCAGATTTCACCCCTCCCCCGTTTTTTAACTCAAAGACAAAGGGTGCAATCATCATCCATCCATTGAAATCAATGGCAAAACTCCGATTGACTTTGATAACAGAGGGTTGTGCCCTAAATTGTCTTGAAGGAAACAAAGTAGTTCAAATCGTCAATGCAAGGCCTGGCTGTTCCGCCAGGCCTTTGGCAAGGGAAATGGGGGAGAGGGGTGGTTTATTATTTTTGGCAGGCCGGGGTGGGGTGGGTTAAATGTGTTTTACTGCTTTTTGACATCCCTCTCCCCACTGTGGAGAGAGGCTGGGTTTTCCCTCTTTTGTTTTTGCCCCTTTTTGTTATTTTATTATGTATTTTAAATATTGTAAGCCACCCTGGGCTGCCTTTGGTGGGCAGGGTAATAAGCTTTTCAAATAAATAAATAAATAAACTGATCTTTTCCTAGACCAACCTCTTGTTGGTGAGAACGTGCAAGCTTTCTGGTAACACAGGACCGACGGTTCCTCAAGCTGGTACCAAGTCAGAACTTGTCTGAAGACTCAGATGAATTACAAGACTAGACCTAAGCCAGGGGTGGAGAATCTCAGGTACAGGGGCCAAATTTGATCCCACCTGGGTGGGCTAGTTTTTATTTGGCCCCTTTCCAGTTCTTTGATCTGTTCCTTGGATCTTGCACACAAGGATAGGGGAGCCAGGATCTGGACGCTCACCTTCCTGAGTGCAATCCTTAAGCACCCCTGCACCCAAGTTTTATGTGTCCCTCAGAGAATTTTCAAATTGGCCCTTTGGAGGGAAAAGATTCCTCACCCCTAACCTAAGGCCAAAGAATAATAATTACAATTCTGATAAGAAAATGTCTCTGGGTGAAAACAGACATGACGCTAACCACCCTTTAACCACTCTTGGTGGTTATTTATGCATGTTGCAGGGCTGTACTGGTGCCCTATGTAGCCCTGAAACATGCATAAATGACCACCAAGGGTGGTTAGCGTCATGTCTGTTTTCACCCTCTGTCCAGGGCTTTTGGTAGTGCTGGTTAATGTTTCTTATTTTAGGAGACATCTCTTACTTAAGGGAATGTTGATTATTCCAAAACAGGAGTGCTACAGGACATAAGAAAAATAATAAATCTTTAAGAAAAATGGAGTTGGGGGGGTTGCCTTTTTTTTTTTTTTTTTAAGCTTTTGTCTGAGACTGCATTACAGAAACTGGAGGCAAGCACAACTGCCCCCCTTGTCATGCAGTCTCCACTCCTCATAGCAACGATCTAGCTACGAGCTATGATTCTGGGTGCTGCCACTACCAGGGCCAGATCCTGAGAAAGACGAGGCACAGATTCCCCAATACATGGGGCCCGTGAGGAGTAAACTTGAAATGACAACATGAATGTGAGCAGTTCTGGCATAAAATACAGGTGCCCCGGGCCTCAGACACCGGGAGCCCCAGTCAATGAAGGGGATGGTATGGCTAATTAAACATCCCAAATTACAGTTAGAGGGGTGCCATTTCAGATTTTTTTTTGGGGGGGGGGAGAATGCAGCTCTCAGCAGTGGCCACTGTAAAGGGCCTTTCATGTCAAGGGCCAGAGACGCAAGAAGTTGTGAAGCATGATCAGCTCAGGAGCTGAAACACAAGGGGGTGGTGACTAAAGGCGTAGCAAGGCCCAGGTTTAGGTCTCAGCAAGGGGAGTCTGTTTGGTGGAGTCTCCAGGGTGGAGGATCAGACTTACCTTAGTAGGGTGAGAGCCCTTCAAGGCTGCCTCTTTTCTAGAGGGGCCCTAGCTGGGAGACGTGCTGCAAGCCACTGCTGAGTGAGGTGGAAGCCCACTGGAAACCATGCTGCCACTTCCTGGGGAGGGTGGTAGGGAAGCCTACTGGGAGCTGCTGCCATGGCTGCTTGGAGTGGGTGCAGCTGGGAGTTGTGCAGGCTGCCACTGCTGCAGGGGTGGGATGGGTGGCAGTGGCCAGGAATCCTGCTGTGGGTCAGCACTCCACCTCCACCCACTCTGAAAACCTCCTTCCTGGCAGGACCCTTTGCAAAGGGCCTGAAAGTGCCAGTAGGAAATGTTCAGAAGGGGTGGAGGTTGGAGGTGGAGTGCTAGCAACGCTCAAGCCCCTTGCAAAGCCCACCCCCTCCCGTAAAGTCTGGAGCCAGGGCTAACTGAGCCCCCTAGCCCCACTGTAGCTACACCACTGGAAAGAACAACCATCCCCGCCCTTCCTGAGTAACGTTTTCTTGTATCGAATGGGTGAGTTGGGGCAGGGGGTGGAAAGGGAGCAGGAAGGTGGGACCCAGTACCTGATGGGCTGACTTAGTGTGTGTGTGAAGGAGGACATGTAACTGCAGGGGAGATGGAGGGTTTGTGGGAGGGGGTAAGTCTGTGTGTGGGGATAAACAATTGGGGAGGCATCTCTGTCACAAAGATGATGAAGGAAGTGATATCAGGTGGTGGCCTGCAAGGTAGCTGCTTTGCTGCAATGCATACAGGCAGTACCCAGCACTGCCTCAGTTACCATCATATTATAACTTTCTATTATTCTTATTATTCTGCAATCACTGTTGCAAAGGTTTTGGCCCTGTATGCTTTATTATTTTTCCATTTATTTGGTTGTAGTCATTACATTTGTGGCAGAGTTAAGATAACTTCATTGAGCATGGTAAAAGAATTCCCGCAAAAGGAAAGCCTGTGATGTCACTTTCATTTTAACAAGGGCAGCTGTCAGACATTCTTGTTAGGAGGGGGCCCACTACACATGGGTCCCCAGCTTCCATGGATCTGGCACTGGCCACCACAGCCTTTCTGGTTGACTGGAAGCCAAAGCACTAAGGCTGAAGCCTTGACCCCATTGAAATCAATGGAAGTTTTGTCACTGACTTCAGTGAAGAGAATGAGGGCTCAATTCTGCGTTCATTGAAGCTCACCTCCCACTGAGTTTAAGGTGAGGATGAGTGGTGTAGTAGTAATTTTAAAAGTGCAGGCGCTCTTCATGAGAGCCCCCCCAAAGCCTCCAAGGCTGCTGAAAGGGGTTCGCAGGAAAAGTGCCGGAGCTCCGTTCCTGCGCGTTCCTGCTCCACTACACCACTGGTGAGGATTCTACCCTGAGCACGGCTTCTGTGTTGCTCCCAAATGTGAGAAACAAAGTAGTTCAGATGAGTTCTTCTATTGGATCAACTTGAATTGATGAGGGCATGCAATGACCCTTTTGAGCTACACAGAACTTCCTCAGGTATTAAACGTAGAGCTAGAGCAGGGCAGGTGCTATATTCTGCATGAGAGCAGAACAATCGCTTGGGATGGGACTGTTAGACTAAAAGCTCATTAGCAGTTAAAGAGGGTGAGAAAGAGGGAAGAGAGTGGATGCATATCCTCCATCCATACTGAAGTAATGGCTCAGCTCCCATTGTTTTTAATGGTGGAGGAATGCACCCAGAGTGTGGTTACTGTCCAGGTCCCAAATGTTAGCAATAGAGACAAAGGCCTTTTTTAAACAGGCCGTGGCTGGGGGGGATGGTCTGTGGTCGTGCAGGCGGCAGGTGCAGATAGGCGCACACCCATTCCCATGCATGGAGCAACCTGCGTTTTCGCATGAGATACACCCATCCATGTCCACTGGGTGGGCATGAGTGGGTGAATCTCATTTAAAAAGGTCCAGAGTAGTTCAGTTGGTATCTTTTACTGGACGAACTTCTGGTGGCACTGGTTTCATGCCAAGCCCGAGAGCTTGCACCCTCCCACCACCAGAAGTTGATCCAATACAAAGATATTATCTGGATTATGTTGCTTCCCCATCCTCCTTTGTAGCTAAGCTAAGCATGTGCACCTGCAACTTCTTAGCTTCAGGAATATATCATCATTATATATAGTACCAGCAATACACCTGGCACTTTACACCTCCTGAACCAGTTTTCTGCCTGGATGGAGCCATCATGGTATCCAAACTGTACAGCTGTGGCTTCGTCAGGGGCCAGAAGTGGGTGGATACCCCTCCCCCACTGCCTGTTCCCACTCCAACTACTCCTGCCCCCCACTCCTCAGAAGCCGGGCCCACTGGCAATGATCCCTCCATGCCCATTCCCAACCTGGAGCCACCAACAGTCGATGAGGACATAGATGCCATGACCCACCACCTGTACCCCCTCAAGACAGAGAGCTAGCCACTGCTTGCCAAGCCACCAAAGGTGCTGGTGGAAGGGATAGAGGACCTGGATGCCACCGTTATAGAGGTGACAAAGGAGCCCAGTAACTGAATGCACCCGGGAGGGGCGGGGGGGGACTGTGGTCATACAACCATAGCAGAGAAGCATCCAGTTATGACTATCCAATGGCCTGGATGCTGCCCTGTTCTGTGTTCACAGGCAGCCAGAGGAGCAAGGGGGAGCAACAGGAACAGCCCCAGACACAGTGGCACCAGGCAGGCACAGTACGCACAGTAAGTGGATGGGAAGGCACCATGGCAAGCAGGCCGGTGTGGGGTTGGCAACCAAACTGGCATCCGTGGAAGTCAGGGGCGATATGAGGCGTCATGCAGGACACAACACTGAGCTGGGAAGGCAGGCCTGGTGTGGGCTGAACTAGTGGCTTTTTATTTATATTTATAAAACAATTGATATACTGCCCCCTCCTGCGCAATGGCAGGCCAGGGCAGTGAACAACATAGGAAAATACAAAAAGTATAAAATAGCTTACACAATAAAACAACAATTAAAAAGAGTAACCCATCAGAAGCCCAAGATAAAAATACCCTTAACCCTAAAAGAAAACCTTTCCACTACCCGTCCCCCTCCCCCTCCCCGTCCCCCTCACCAAACCTGTGAAACAGCCAGGTTTTACATTGTCTGTGGAAGGAGGGGAGATCCAGCAAGAGGCAAATCTCTACTGGGAGGGAATTCCACAGCCACGGTGTGGCCACTGAGAATGCCCTCTCAAATGTCGCCCCTCAGGAAACCCGGGGGACCTCTAAGAAGGCGCCCCCGGCTGACCGCAGGGTCTGATCCAGGACACGAGGGGTGAGGCAATCCCGCAGGTAAGTGGAGTCCAAGCTGTATAGGGTTTTAAAGGTTATAATCAACACCTTGAATCGGGCCCGGAAGACTATAGGTAGCCAGTGCAGAGAGCGGAGAACCAGTGTTATATGCTCCTGGTGGCCCGCCCTCACAAGTAGGTGAGCCGCCGCATTCTGCACCAACTGCAGTCTCGAGGTCGTCACCAAGGGTAGCCCCACTTAGAGTGCGTTGCAGTAGTCCAAATTAAAGGTGATGATGAATGCATGGTGGCAAGATCAGAGCCTGAGATATAAGGCCGAAGACGTCGGACCAGATGTAATTTACCAAACGCATTCCTTGCCACAGGCACCACCTGGGCATTCAGGCGGAGCTGTGAATCGAGGAGGATTCCTGGACTCTGAACCTGAGGGACCAAGCAGGGACACAATGCATAAATGAGGGGGGCCTCCACTCCCTCAGCCCTTCCCACCAACATCACCTCCATCTTGTCAGGATTCAGCTTCAGACAGCTCGTCCTCGTCCCGGTTAAAAGATAGAAAGCAAAGGGTTGGACTAAATGGTCAGTTTTCACAATGGAGAGATGTAAAAAGTGGTGTGCATCAGGGATCTGTATTGGGACCGGTGCTGTTTAATGTATTTAATGATTTGGAAAAGGGTGTTAAGAGTGAGGTGATCAAATCTGCAGACGACACCAAGTTCATCAAGGTAGTTAAAACACGAGCAGACTGTGAGGAACTGCAACAGGATCTTACGACACTGGGTGCCTGGGCATCTAAATGGCAAATGAGATTTAATGTGGACAAGTGCAAAGTGATGCACGTAGGGAAAAATAATCCAAACTATGCGTACACAATGCTGGGTACTAAGCTAGGAG
>QEPC01012575.1:716027-738273 GCA_003113815.1 Sphenodon punctatus | reverse complement strand
GTCCCGCAGGTAGGTGGGGCCCAGACCATGTAGGACTTTATAGGTGAGAACCAACACCTTGAATCAGACCCAGAAGGCAACAGGCAGCCAGTGCAGAGATCAGAGCACTGGTGTTATGTGCTCTCGGCAGCCTGTACCCATAAGGAGACAAGTCGCCGCATTCTGCACCAGCTGCAGCCTCCGAACCATCACCTTGGGTAGCCCCACATAGAGTGAGTTACAGTAATCAATCCTTGAGGTGATGAAGGCATGGATGATGGTGGCAAGGTCGCAGTCTGAAATATATGGCGGTAACCGTCGTACCAGATGTAATTTAGTAAATGCACTCCTCACCAAAGCTGCCACCTGGACATCCATGTGGAGCTGCGAATTAAGGCGTAACCCCAGACTGAGAACCTGAGGAACCAAGACAGGGCACACCCCATCAATGATGGGGGCCTCCACTCCCTCAGCCCTCCCCACCAGCATCACCTCCGTCTTATTGGGATTCAACTTCAGGCGGCTCGTCCTCATCCAGTCCCCCACAGCTGCCAGATATCAAGTAAGCAACGAGACTGCGAGGCCTGAGTCTGCTGAAAATGAGGCTGCTTTTAAACGAGGAGCGCTGAAGCGCCTCCTCAAACGCCGCATTAAAGCAAAGCCGCCGGAAGTGACGTTCTCCCCGTTGCCGGCGGTGGCGGCGGCTGGAGACACGGGGCTTTGGAGCGGCGCATTCTTAAGCCTAATAATTGAACTCTTAAGAACGCGCCGCTGCAAAGCCCCGTGTCTCCAGCCGCCGCCACCGGCGGCAACGGGGAGAACATCACTTCCGGCGGCTTTGCTTTAATGCGGCGTTTGGGAGGCGCTTCAGCGCGCTCTCGTTTAAAAGCAGTGTGAGAGGTAGAGCTGAGTGTCATTAGCATATTGATGACAACGCACTCCAAGTCCTCTCACAACCTAACCCAAGGGATGCATACATTATAGAGCACAGGTGTAATGTGTTCACAGCAACCCACTCCCGAAAGGAGCCAGGCCACCATATTCTGCACCAGCTGCAGCTCCCGAACAGTCACCAAGGGTAGCCCCATGTAGCCTTGAGGTCATGAAAGCATGGATGATGGACAGATCCGAGTCAGACAGAAAGGGAGGCAGCCTCTGCACCATTTGGAGTTGGTGAAAAGTGCTCCTGGCCACTGCTGCAGCCTGATGTTCCAGGCGCAGCAAGGGCTCCAAGCACTCCACGGCTGTGAACCTGAGTAACCAGAGGCGGCTGGACTCCTCCAATAACAGGGGTACCAATCCCCTCCAAGACACAAGATTGGCCAATCATCATCACTTCAGTCTTATCTGGATTCAGCTTGTCGGCTCACCCTCATCCAGTCCACAACAGCAGCCAGACATTTGTTAAGCAGCGAGACTGCAGGACGTGGGTCAGATGAAAGAGAGGTAGAGCTGGGTGTCATCAGCATACATGCGCCCAAAAAAGGGGGACTGGCAGAGGATGCGGGTGTCATGGTTCTTCCTGGACCACCTGTCCAGCACATCCACAAACTGGGCATGGTGGTCCACTACGGCCTGCAGAGTCACCAAGAAGAACCCTTCCAGGTCAGGTAGTCTACCTTGCTGTGGGATGGGCAGATGATGGCGATATGGCTCCCATCTATCATCCCGATATAATTTGGGAACCCCTCCTTCCAAAGATCCTCCATCAACTCCTCAGGGTCAACCAGCTGCACCACCTGGTCCAACAGCACTTCCATTATGGTAGTGCGAGGATGGCACCCACCAGGGAGGTCCCAATGCCGAATAGCTGGATGACACAGTGGCGGGAGCCTGGAGTGAGCTTCTATATGGCAATGGCCACACGTTTCTTCACCAGGATGGGTGACCACATCACTGTGCACACTCTCTCTCCAAACTGTGGCCTGAGGATCTTGGCTGTCTGGAAGATGAAGCACCGGGGCATCCTGAAGTTGGAGATCCACTTGCCATCTCCCCATGAGGACAGCACAGCCTCCCACCCCAGTCTCTGTGCTTTTCTCCATCACCCAAACAATCCTCTCAGTAGGTACAGCCGTGCTCAAGGCATTGGTGAGTGAAGCTGTGTCTCCTGAGAGGTAGCTCTCAGCACACATCAGATCCCGGAGCAGGGCATTCATCCTCCACTGCATGGCCATGTGTCACTGACACTGGAGGAAACGCAGTCTACAGCACCGTGCTCTTGTGCTGGCTCTTTAGGGCGTTTATAGACGAGACAAAAAAGGCGGCTGATCCTTTGATCAGCCGCCTTTCTTGCCGCTCGTCTACATGCGTGGCCTGCTTTTTAATCTGCGTCGAAGGGGGCAGGCGATCCTGCCCCCTCCGACGCGGATTCCCGGAGTGCCAGCTTTACGCCGCACTTCCTGGTCCCGTGCGCGAGTGCGCATGCGCAGAAGGGTGCGCATGCGCACTCGCACTCTGCGCCGTGTCTGAACATCAGACACGGCATGCAGAGACGCTGCGGTGGGAAAACCCGGCGTTTAGCGATCCCGCTTGTAAGCGGGATCGTCTATAAACGCCCTTAGTGTGGTGCACACCACTAGCCTGGCCACAGATCGGAGGAGAACCTGCCTGTCCATAGCAATCCCCTTGAGCCAAACACAGCAGATGGTTCGCAGTCTTGCCTTAGCAGCAAAAAGGACCTGCAGCACCTCTGGGTTCTTGAGTTCCATGGCTGTGTGACAGGCGTCCATGGAGTCTGCAGACAATGCACCACAAGTTTGAACAGTTTACACAGCTGGGCAGTAGCCAGGCTGGGATTGGCTGTACGCCACCTACTGGCCACTCTTGGGCATCTGTCATCACATAACTGGTTGGATGCCTAGCTATTGGTTGGGAAAGTTCTTGCACAGCTGAGTGTGTTTCTCTGCTGCAGCAGGGTGTAACCCCTGTCAAAAGCATGTCCTGTATCTTAGAGCTGTTAGCACCAGGGAAGCATAGAATGTTTTCATTGGGTTGGGGTCGGGGTGGATGGGAAGAACTCAATAACAGGATGGCCGGGTGTGTGCAACTCTGGAATGGGGAAGGTCACTGTGTGAGGATTGGTTTGTGGAAGCAGAGCTGTCCATTGGCTGAAAGCAACTCAGGAATTTCCTTATCTTTTGAAAGTAACACTTTTTGCTTGCAATCAGTAGCATGAGGTGCTTGTTGCCCCATTCTGCAACAGGGAGCTCATTCTGCAGTGTTATTAGCCAGGGAATGCTCAATGGCCTTGGCTGCACTGTATGCCTGATATGGTCATCCAGGCTTAGAGATGTTGGAGGCTGCTGGCTACCCTGGTCTTGGCTAACATATGGGTTCAGCCTGATGTACAGAGGGAGTTGTCCAAGCCATTCTCCGAGGGAGCCTGTGTGCTTATAGAGCAGCAGATGCTCATTATGGGGTAGGGTATGCCATTTGTTTGTTTTTAGATTAATATAAACAAAAATGGCTATTTTTGTTTGTTATTAAAAATATAAAACAAAAAAATAACAATTTTTTTTAAAATGAATTGGGGGTTTTTTCTAGGCAGCCTGGCACAGGCACATGATGGCTCAGGCTACAACCAATAGGTGCAAGGGGGATGGGGGTAGTGTCTGCCTGCTGCGTGCTAATCTCACACTGACATTCTGCCTCCCAGGGGCTTTCTTTTCAACTTGAAGTCTTACCATACTTGGGGAACCACCATCTCTTGTGCAAGTACTGGCTGCTTCAGTACCCAGCACCCGCTGCATGCCAGTGTTTGCTCTGTCCTCTACCCAGCTGCTGCGTACCAATCTCTTGCTGATATTTCTGCCACCCTAGGGCACTCTTGGCAAGTTAGGGAACGGGACAGTGCCAGAGATGGAATTTTGAAGGCATGGAAATAACAAATTTGGTTTTGTTACTAATTTTTTGTTTTTCATTCTTTAAAATAAAAATTGGCATTTTCATTTGTTATTATAAAAAATATTTAAAATTTATTTTTTTTCTGGTGCACACCCCTATTATGGGTTTCTATATATGCCTGACAGAGTGACAGGGATACATTCATGAAGTAGACAAGTGGCAGGTGCACGTGCTTAACTTAGTTACAGGAGAGAAGAGAACTTTGAGTAAATCAGGGGATGAGGAGCTTGGGAAAGTCTGATGGAAGAGGTAGGTTTTCAGGAGGAATTTGAAAGTTGGGAGGGAGGGAGCAGAACAACTGTATTCAAGGAAAGAGTTCCAGGCATGGAGAGCGGCAAGGGAGAAGAGACAGAAACATTTTGAGGAGCAAGGGAGTCATAAACATGAACAGGCAAGGGTAGTGGCAGAGGAGGAGTGGAGCTTCCATACGAGAATGTAGCTGAACACAAGTGCAGAGAGACAGGAGGGGGCAAGGCCATGAAGGGCCTTGTAAATACAAGGAGCTTGTGTGAAAGCATTCAGTATATCCCCGTCTCTCCTTATGTGACCCTTCCCTTTAGGGCCCTGATGCCTGACCTCTTTTATTGGACCAACTTTTGTTGGGGAGTGTGCGCGAGCTTTCAAGTTACACAGAGCTCTTCAACACTTCTCAACTGAACTGACGTTTTGACACCTGACAAGCTCTTTGTAGCTCAATTGGTTGCATACTCTCGCCAACAGTAATTGGCCCAATGAAAGAGGTCATCCAAAATGAAAAATACTGGAAGAAGGAACCCTCCCAACCACACACGCTAGTGGGAAGGGTCATCACACTGGAACCTGTATGAGACACCCATCGCATGTTCTCATGTAAGGGTTTTTGTGGTACTATGAAAAATCTCCTCCGCACACTCCCCCGCTTTGGTTTTACCAACCTCCCCAGCCTCTCAGAACCAATCATCAGGCGCAAATGTCCTAAACAGGACAAGAAGAATATTCATTCACCTTTACGTGAACACTTCGTTCTCACAGAGCCTCCACTCCATTTCTGGGCTCTCAGCCCTGGCCCTTGCAGGGAGCTCATGCACCACCTTTAAACAGGTCTGGGAACTAAAATAGATAACTGGTTTTGATACCAAGAACAATGGACTAAATAGAGACATTGGTTTCATCATCCCTCATACAAGAGTTTGTTTTAAAAAAATACAGTGTGTGTGGTTGCAGTGTTGATCCCACGTAACAGAGAGGGATACAAAGTAGTTCGAATGATCTCTTTTATTGGACCAACTGTTGGTGGTGGAAATAAGCAAACTTTCAGGCCACACAGGACCCTTCCTCAGGCATGTAGCATAGCCAGTCAGAAATATATAAACTGAGCAAATGTAGGGCAGGTGGGTCTATATGAGGAGGCATGGAATGGGTGGGAGTGGACAAGGTATCTGGTAGGAGAGGGGACTAGATAGAGGAGAGATGCCAGACATTTAAAAACAGAGCTGTAAAAAATATGTATTGTGTAGGAGACAAACAATAGGTGGCGGTAAATGCAGAGAGAGGAGGCGGCTAAAGCAAACACATGGGCTGGGGGTATAGTAGGAAACAGTGTATCAGGTGAAGGGAATTTGAATATGAAAGGAACTGGGTTCACAGCAGTAACACAAAGGTTGAGTATTATACAGCGGACAGTGTCAGTTACAGAGAGGGAGACAAAGTGGTTAAGATGATCTCTTAGTAGCATTTTCATCAACAGCAGTTGGTCCAATAAAAGGTATAATTTGAACCAGTGTCTCTCTCTTTAAAAAAATATATATATGGCTTGCTGTTTCCTTTTCCGCATACTGCTTTGCCTTTCCAGCCTTAGGATATTAGCAATTCAAACAGCTCCATCCTCTTCTATTCAAGAGGCTAATGAAATCCTATCATGTTTGTTCATAGCCATTCAGATCAGAGGGTCCCCAAGTCTAGGTTCTGACTCCAGGTGAGGTCACAATACCTATTGCATGTCTTTGCTGTCTGGTGTCACAGGATGAAGTCTCAAAATGGGATCACGTTGACAAAACTTGGGGGATGCACGGTTATCCAAGGAAGAGCAGTAAAACTCTTCTTCACTACTTCACTTTGGTAGTCTTCAAGCAAACAGCTAAACCAAAGTAGTTTCCCAATGCCAGACCTGCCAGAGGGATGGAAGGAATTCTTGTTGCATTGTCTTTACCTGGGCAGAGCCCTGCGTAGCCTGCCGATCTCTACTTGGATGAAGGCAGCGCAACAAGAATCCCTGCCGTTGTACCAGAAGCTGCTATCTTGGGCAGGATGGAGGGGAGTCCGGCTGTGTTGTCTTCACATGGGCAGAGACCCAAAAGGTTGCACATACATCTGTCAAACTGAAGACAGCACAACCAAACCCCCCTCCACTCACATTCACACAGAGTTATTTTACTATACAATAGGAAGGGGGGCATCTGTACTCCTGATTTTTCAGGAGTACATACTTTCTACTCCACAATTACTTTGGTTTAATGTTTTGTGTGTGTGAATGATATAGAAGTACAACAGAATAGTGTTTACCAGAGTATGGCCTTAGATGTGCCCAGAGCAGCTCTGCTGTAGCTTGGAAGCTGGTCCAATAAAAAGGTATAATCTTAATTGCTTGGGTTGCAATGCTCAAACCACTTACTCCTGATAGGGGCTTCAATAGAACTACTCTGGAGCAAGTGGTTTGTGACCATGGTCTCATATATAGGATCACAGTAAGTGTACTATAATCAACTAACAGTTCCTAACATTGTTTGACCTTCTGTCTCATGGATGTTTTCAGAGAACTATCATCAGTTACTCTTTCCTGAGTAGTAACCTAAACTTGTGTATGTAAAGCTAGGATTATTTTTTCTATCTGCATTACTTTACATTGAATTTCATCTGCCATTTTATAGCCCACAGTTTTGCGAGATCCTCCTGTCTACTTCACAGTCTTCTTTGGACTATCATCAATAATTGATCACAGACTATCACCCCTTTTTCCAGAACCTTAAACAAACAGTCCAGGCCCAAGAACAGATCCTTGGGAAAGCCTGCTGGTTACCGCTCTATTAAGAGAGCTGACCATTATTTCTAACCCTCTGGTTTTCTCTGTCTTTTAAAAAAAATTACTGATTTATGAACATAATTTTGTGGACTCCCCATCTCAAAAGGATATAGTAGAAATTAAAAAAGTGTAGAGAATGGCAGAAAAGTTGATCAAAGGTGTGGAATGGCTTCCATACAAGTTGTGGCTCAATATGTTAGGGCTTTTGAGGGTGTAAATAAACATGTGGACAAGGGAGATCTGGTAGATATAGTGTACCTGGATTTCCAGAAAGCATTTGATAAAGTCCTACATAAAAGACTCTTGAGAAAGTTAAAATGTCATGGGACAGGAGATAGTGTCTTACTATGGATCAGTAACTGGTTAAAGGATAGGAAGCAAAGAGTAGGACTGAATGGTCAGTTTTCACAATGGACATATGTAAAAAGTGGTGTGTCCCAGGGATCTGTTTTGGGATCGGTGCTGTTTAATGATCTGGAAAAGGGCGTTAACAGTGAGGTGATCAAATTTGCAGATGACACCAAGTTATTCACGGTAGTTAAAACACGAGCAGACTGAAGAACTGCAATAAGAGATGCCTCTCTTATTATCTAACCTATATTATCTAAATAAAACACCTCTAATAATACTGGACCCCCACCACCAAAAAGGGACATTCAGATTACTGCAATGTACTTACACCCACCAACATCTTGCTCAAAACATCCTCCTCAAGTCCTCTTGCAGCTTGATGAGATACCGTAAATTCCCTTCCGGTGACAAATGTACCCCATCTTGTAAATAAAATTCAGGTCTCAGATGAGTCAGTTCACTATGCCTAATGCAACAACCCCCCAAGGCTCCCCACCATTTTTGTATTTCCCTATTCGCGTTCTTACGAGCCTTATCCATTATTCTCGGTTTAATTTGCAGACCCCAGGTTAGCCTTGGAACTAAGTGGGTCCAAACAATAGCTGTTAACGGAAACATCGGTCTTAGAACTAGAAAATCAGATTTTATGCTGATCACTAAACCAACTGCCTTCCTTTTGCCTAAGTCATTCTCCCCTAGGTGTACTATTATGTTGTCGGGGCTGGGTCCCTTCCGTGCATAAGACAATGTCGACACTAACTGTTCCCATCGCCTTCCACCTCGTCCCATCCATCGTATCACTGCAGAGGCAGAGTGCCCCAGTTGAGATCCCATAGGAAGCTGTGTTGCCGCCTCTCCAGTCCGGTGTGGCCGACTAGCCAAATAAGCTGGGTGATGTATAGAGCCTGAATGGGTGTCAAAAGTATCTGGTTAGTTCTCGGGAAGCCATATATCTCGTCTGCATGCTTGGGATCTCCAGCGCCCCAGTTTCTGAATCTCCCTGTCTGGCATGCCCGCTGCTGCAGCTGTTGTCGCAGCGCCTATCCTAAACGAGTGAGAGCCTACATTATGGGTGGGCCAGCCCATTATACCAGCTGCTTTCTTGAGGATTTCTGTAAATTGGTATCGAGTAAGGGGGGAGCCATCGGCGTGGACAAAGAAATTCCCTCTACTCTCGGGTCGTGCTGCGAGAAATGCCCTTACTGCCTGTACAGGGCAGAGTTCAGTGCACCCTCCCTGCTTCAAAATCACTACCTGGCCTCTTCCTCGTTGGTCGGTCTTTGAACGATGCAGCTGAATCCTTAATGATCTATCGTCTAAGTGAATATCCGTTATCTCTAAGGCCCTTCTTGCTGTGTCCTATTTAGAATCAGCTACCATTTCACTAACCCTAAATGCTCCGAAAAATGCCAACTTATATACCGTTTTGAACACTAAAACTTCATACCAACTCCTGCAGATTTGTGGCAGGACCTCACACAAAGCTTGTAACAGAGGCACCATGATCGGGGCTCTCTTGTCGCTCTGTGTAACATTCTCCCTCGCCCAGCTCTCAAACATCCTCTTTGCAAAAAAACCCTGGTCTGGTGATGGGAAACCATGGCTCCGGCTAACAAAGGACAAAGCTGATACCTTACCTGCTATTGTACGCCCTGATAGGCCCCTATGACGCTGATGCATTGCAAATTGCAGCATCTCGTCTTCCTGAATGGGAAGTTGTAAGGGCCATCCCTGTGTTTCCCTGAATAACTGAAATTCCTCATAGGCCCTTCTGTACGCAATCTGTGTGCGAGGGGCTAGGGATCCCTGGACAATCTTACGTAGTTCTACCCTCCAAGGTTGCAGATTCCCTGCGGGAGCGGTTCTGGGTTGGGCGCTGCCGCGGGTGCAAGCTCTCGAAATCACCCAATCTGTAATCGAGAGAGGGCGTCAGCTATGCTATCATCAACACCAGGAACATGCCTTGCCCTAAAAAGGATGTTATGCTCCAAACAGCGCAGCACGAATGCCCTCACGAGACGCATAATCCTCGGGGGCCTGGAAGACAAGGAGTTAATCACATGGACTACGGCCATGTTATCGCACCAAAAAGTGACCGATCGATTTGCGAATTCAGAGGTCCACAGGTGCACAGCTAACACAATTGGGAATAGCTCCAAGAAAGTTAAGTCTCGCGTTATTCCTTCTGCAGCCCAATGCTCTGGCCAGGCCGCAGCACACAATTGCCCATTAAAGTATATGCCGAATCCCACACCCCCTGCTGAGTCTGACTGAACCTGAAGGTTGTGTTCTCAGCACCACTTGTCTCTCCAGAAACTAACCCCATTAAATTCGTTTAAAAAGGTATTCCAAATCTGGAGATCCTCCTTCATGTCCCTTGTGACTCTTAACATGATGGTATTGTGGGGGGTTTCCTGTGAGCGGCACATACATCCTTGACAGGAAAGCTCGACCCGGAGCAACTACACGGCATGCAAAATTCAAACTCCCTAGCAGAGATTGTAATGCCCTCACTGTGACCTTTTTTGCCGCCATGGTGGCCTGGACCTTGGCCTTTAACCCCTGGAGTTTTTCGTCGGGTAATCGAGCTAGCATACACATGGTATCTATTTCTATGCCCTAATACGCGAGCTTGGTAGAGGGGCCTTCTGTCTTTTCAGGGGCCAGCGGTATCCCAAGCTCCTTAGCTAGTTCCTGGAATAGTGCTAAGAGTTCTTCACGTTCTCCTGGGGCAGGTGATGCGATGATTAAAAAATCATCGAGATATTTAGCGGTGTCGCTGTAGCCCATGCGCTGTCTAAATACCCACTTGATGAGTGAGCTAAATCGCTCAAATGCCGAGCACAAAATAGAGCAAACCATGGGCATAGCCCTGTCATAGAGACCCTCGAATTTCAAACCTAAAAGGCGAAAACTACTCGGGTGCACAGAGAGCAGCCTGAATGCGGATTTAACGTTGCATTTTGCAAGCCGTGCACCTCTTCCCAGGGATCTAACCCTCTCTATGGCCTCATCAAACGGGGTGTACCGAATGGTAGAGAGTTCTTTCGGTATCGCGTCATTAAATGAGCGTCCCCTGGGGTAAGAAAGATGGTGGATTAAGCGGAACTCTCCCTGTGCTTTCTTGGGCACTACTCCCAATGGCAAAACCACTAAATTTTTCAGGGGGGGGAACATGGAAAGGACCGGCGATGTGTCCTTCCTTAACCTCTTTGGCAATCTTTTCCCTCACTATGTCTTCCATGCCATAAACCGACTTAAGGT
This sequence comes from Sphenodon punctatus, assembly GCA_003113815.1. NCBI lineage: Eukaryota > Metazoa > Chordata > Lepidosauria > Sphenodontia > Sphenodontidae > Sphenodon > Sphenodon punctatus. Next base: position 727,715 of record QEPC01012575.1, on the reverse strand, counting down.
TCCGAGCTTCCTTGGCCTGACGAACTGAATGAGCAGGTATGACAAAACCAAACTTAAACCCTTTTAGAATATAGTCCACTTCCCGTGGGTCTGAGTGGCATGCAAGTACTTCCTGCAGTTTCTTAATTTTGACCAGAGTTGGGCCCCTTTGCGTTTCCACCCCCATGTTGACCTCCTGAGTTTCCCTTTCCGGATCCTCCTGGTTGGTTGTGTCTCCTGTTTCCAAATGGCTTTCCCCTGTAACAAGTGGTATGTGAGTGGGAGCCTCCACAAACGGAGCATGCATGGCTGAATTTACATGTGTCTCGTGTACATTTGCCATTCTGATTGTACTCCCAACAAGTCTGTCCCCATTGTCTCCTACCTTTCCCCCCTCCTGGGATTGTTCGCAGGGGCAACACCTCCCTTCACTAAGACGTGGCCGCTGTCTGTCTTGGGTGCATTGGTTGTGTCAATCATGCAGTCCAGCCAGAGATCCTGGGCATGTCTATCCCATCTCAGTCCCGGTGTGAAGGAAGCCCTATGCCGGAAGGCCTCATCATATCGGAGCCATGCTCCAGGGAGGCCAACCCCGTATGCCCGTTTTACTATGTCGGCGTACTTCAAAAGCTCCGTAGCCTGTTCGGGGTATACTTGCAACACCACCCCCAGGTAGACAGAAAAGGCAGACGTCCAATTAGCCCAGTTCCGATCAGCCTTTGGTCCCCATAACTTCTCTTTGTCCTTTTTGGCGTCCTGTTCATTAGGATTCATGATGGGATCCCCAAACAGGAGGGCAAAAATATCAATGTACTCTCCTCTCCATATACGCTCTCTGGTAGAGTTAGCTAGGTGCTCCCCGACTGGGGCCAACAAATCGGAATAGCCACCACCCAAAGGTGGGAGGGGGTGGGTGTCCTGTCCCTGAGGGAATACATGACCTTGGGCTGGGTGAGTTTGCCTAGCCATCTCCCAACGTGGGCTCTGCAGTTGTACACACATTGATGGCAGTGCCCTGGGGGCAAACTGCTGCCCCTTTGGGGGCTCTATGGGAGTAACCTTTACCCATGTCCCGTTCCACCACAGCATCTGGGTCGTTGTCCGTTGTCCTTGAGCTGGTGGATTCACCTGCCAGGAGAGTTGGGCATCCCTTGACCCCGCTCCTTGGGGAAACCCTTGTGGGGGTGTAGGGGGACCATCATTTCCACTTCCCGTTGCCCCTGACCACCTCAAGTGAGGCTCACACGCCATGAGCCAGTGAGTGTTACCAGGGGAGTCCCATTGTTCACCCCATTCTCTATTTGTGAACCCTTGTTGCTCACCCCTTTGTGGCTGGGCGTTGGACCCCCAGGCCTCTGTTGCCTGGCATAGTTGCCTTGCTCGCCTCTGCTCAGCCATGCCTTCCAACTCCCTTTCAAGGGTCTGGATACGATCCCACATCTCCTCGCTGGCAGGTTCTTCCTCGCCTTCTTCCCAGCCTTGTCCTTCATCTTCAGTCACTGACTCACCATACTCTGTTGGAACAAAATCTTGCCCCCTTTGGGGAGCACTGGGGGAGGGTCCGCCGGTGGCGGATTGTCTCCGCCTGCGGGCTGGTGGTGCACCTGATTGCAGGTGGGCACTGGGATCCTGTTCCTCGTGGTCTGCCCCCCCCCATAAATTGGTGGCCTTCATCCCCTTCATTGCCCTGTTCAGACTGGGCCAGACCACTCCATGCCTCTGAAGAATGGCCCGGAAGTGGCCCCTCCGTCTGGGGGCTTTCCCAGGTGTGTAAAACCGGTCTGGGTAGGAGCTCCTGTGGGGACTGCTCATCCCCTTCAATCCTACATCGGGCCGGTTTATTTATGGCCCTACCCCCCCCCCCCGTTAGTTGCTGTTGGGTTGGGCAAGCTAACCCATAGCCTGGACCCCCTTGCATTTCTTGGCCCTCATCCCTGGTCTGCTCCCCAGGGTCTGGTGTTGCTCCTGGGTGCAGGCTAGCTGCAAGGGCTTCGCAGGCGGCTGGCCATCTCTCTCATGCCTGGTCTGGTCTTTGTGCCCCCCCCCCCCCCGCTTCCCCTGGGGATTCCCTGATTGGCCTCCCCATTTCTCTGAGGGGTTCTTGGGGGCTTCCTCCGGAGGTAACTTCCTTCTCCTTCCCATTGTGTTCCTCTTCTCCCTCAAATCAGCTGGCCCAGCAGCAGCACCTTGCCACTGCTGCTGTCTCTGATGCTCTTTAGGCACGAGTGTGCCTGGCTCCAACTCATGCAGGCAGCAGGCTCCCTACCCCCTCCATACAAGGGGAGGAGTCTGCCCCCGCAACATTCAATCACGCGCGTTCCACCTGGAATATTGTGTGCAGTTCTGGTCACCCCATCTCAAAAAAGACATAGCGGAACTAGAAAAGGTACAGAGAAGGGCATCGAGAATGATAAAGGGTAAGGAACGGCTTCTGTACAAAGAGAGGCTTGACAAGCTGGGTCTCTTCAGCTTGGAGAAGAGTCAACAGAGGGGACATGATAGAGGTTTATAAAATCTTGAGTGGTGTGGAACGAGTAGCTAGGGAACGGTTATTTACCCTCTCAAATAGTACTAGAACTAGAGAACACTCCCTGAAACTAGCTGCCGGCAGATTTAAAACAAATAAAAGGAAGTACTTTTTCACTCAATGCATAATTAACTTATGGAATTTGTTGCCAGTGGACATTGTCAAGACCAGTAGTATAGCTGGGTTTAAAGAAGGGCTGGATAGGTTCTTAGAGTATGTCCATTAATGGCTATTAACCAAGTAGCTTACGGGATGAACTTCTTACTGTTGGGAGCTGGGAGTGAACAATGGGGAATGGATTGCCCCTTGGGGCTGTTGGTGGTTCTTCTTTTTATTATTATTATAATAAACATTTATATAGCGCCAGTCATGTGCCTGGTGCTGTACAGAACATAGAAATAGACGCGGTCCCTGCCAGTGGCTTACAATCTAAAAGACAAGGAGTGGGAGACAGGGAGAGGGGACATTGGGAGAGACTTCTCCTATGCGATCGAGATTGGCTACTGTCGGAGGGCAGGATGTTGGGCTTGATGGACCATTGGTCTGACTCAGTATGGCACTACTCAGTATGGAGCTGTTATTTACCCCTTCTAATAGTAGAACTTGGGGACAAATCTGGATTTCCTGCTCTGTATCTCTGCGGGTGTTTGCTGGCCAAGCTGTATGGGGGGGCTTTCAGACCGATGGCACACCACACATATCCTGGCTGCGCATTCCCTCCCACAGCCAGGGGACAAGACCTCTGAGTTTTGGGGGTTGGGAGTAAATAGCAGGAAATGGATCACTTTAGGGGGCCTGTTGTGCACTTCTTTAAAGCAATCAAAGCTCAACATGGCTAAGACTGAACTCTTTATCTTTCCTCCCTACCCTTCCTCTCCCTCTTCCTGTCCATCCTTATTGATGGGGTCACCATCCACCCCGTTCCCCAAGCCTGTAGCTTGGGGCTTATTTTTCGATACTCACCTTTCCTTTAAACCTTACATCGACTCTGTTGCCAAGTCCTGTCACTTCGCCCTCCACAACATTGCTCGAATTCGCCCCTTTCTGTCTCCTCAGCCAAAACCCTTGTTCACGCCATGGTCATCTCTCACCTTGGTTACTGCAACCTCCTCCTCACTGGCCTCCCCTGCTCTCACCTGTCTCCCCCTTATCTCCATCCAAAACTCCGCTGCTAGGGTCATCCACTCAGCCCGTCGCTTCGACCATATACAGCCTCTCCTCTCCTCGCTTCACCGGCTCCCCCTTCCTGAACGCATCCTTCACAAACTCCTGGCATTCACTTACAAATCCCTTTACAACCTGGCTCCCCCTTACCTCTCCACCCTAGTCTCCTTACACACTCCTGCACTCTCCGCTCCTCTTCTGCCCCCTCCCTCACTCTCCCTCCTGTCTCTTATACACATCTAGATGTGTATAATAAAAAAAGGGAGAAGTGGCCCGTGGGAAAGCTGAGGGTGTGGGCTGGGATCCTGCGCACCGATTGCCCTGTGGCCAAGACCAGACGGAGAGGGGGCGTGGAGAATCGGACCGGAGCCGCACCTGATCCCGAGCGAGGTCCGTGAATGCCAGCCGTGGTGGGGGCGTGGTTGGAGTAGCCCAGCGGCAATAAAGCGCCGCACAGACCGAGGCGCCCTTGAGGAGTGGCCCGTGGGAAAGCTGAGGGTGTGGGCTGGGATCCTGCGCACCGATTGCCCTGTGGCCAAGACCAGACGTAGAGGGGGCGTGGAGAATCGGACCGGAGCCGCACCTGATCCCGAGCTAGGTTCGTGATTGCCAGCCGTGGTGGGGGCGTGGTTGGAGTAGCCCAGCGGCAATAAAGCGCCGCACAGACCGAGGCGCCCTTGAGGAGTGGCCCGTGGGAAAGCTGAGGGTGTGGGCTGGGATCCTGCGCACCGATTGCCCTGTGGCCAAGACCAGACGTAGAGGGGGCGTGGAGAATCGGACCGGAGCCGCACCTGATCCCGAGCTAGGTTCGTGATTGCCAGCCGTGGTGGGGGCGTGGTTGGAGTAGCCCAGCGGCAATAAAGCGCCGCACAGACCGAGGCGCCCTTGAGGAGTGGCCCGTGGGAAAGCTGAGGGTGTGGGCTGGGATCCTGCGCACCGATTGCCCTGTGGCCAAGACCAGACGAAGAGGGGGCGTGGAGAATCGGACCGGAGCCGCACCTGATCCCGAGCGAGGTCCGTGAATGCCAGCCGTGGTGGGGGCGTGGTTGGAGTAGCCCAGCAGCGATAAAGCGCCGTGCAGACTGAGGCGTGTGCACCTGAAGTGTACGCGCAGGCCCGAGGCGCGCACAAGGGCACGCCCTTGTGTGCACGGCCTTAGGTGCCGGTGGGGCCTGGGCCGTCCCGTCCTCCCCGTGGTTCCAGCTCAACATTCAACTATGTCTAAGAAGCGAGCACGACCGGGCCCTTTGGGCTACACCAGTCAACCATCTCCCAAGCAAAAGAAACTGCACTTTTTTTTCTCCAGTAAAACTGGTGAGGATCTGGCGGTGGGGAAGAGGTTTAATAATTTTCCCCCTGGCCACCAGGCCCTGGCATGGGGCCTTAGGGGACAGAGGGACTCAGTTGTCTCCTCTTCATTATCAATTAACGCTCATCCTATCTCTTTTGTGATATATCCCCTGCCCAATAATTTCCGTTGGCATTCTAAGCTGGCAATACAGCATCACTTCTCATCTATACTGGCATATACTTTGCCATGTCGACAGATACGGGAGCTGCGAATTCTTCCAACCACGGGACACTTACAAAGAGTGGTTGTGTTTTTCCATTCCCCTCAGATGGTCAGTTATTTGTTCTCCAAATCAGATTTATTTGCATCCTGGGGGGGGTGATTATGGGGGAGGTGCTTATTGATACAATAGTTCGCACCCTTTGGGTGGCCTCCTCGGCAGGTATCCCAGCTGACCTAGTGCAAACTTTAAGCAAGACCCCCAGCAGTAGATCGCAAGGGGGCGTGGACATAAGCGCCCAAAGAGACCCAATAAATGCTAGACTGACTCAAATTGCTATGCCTGCTTTCCCTGCTCAGGCTCTCCCTGCTCGGTCACCTCAATTAGCGCCTGTGCCCAAATCACAGTCCATTCAGCGGGTGGCCTCCTTGCCTTCCCCACTAGACATGGACTCTATGGATTTTGCCTCCTTGGTTTTCTTAGGACTGGCCAATTTGGGAAATCCATGCTGTGAAGCAGCAATCCGGAAGCTGTCCTCTCTATCTGACCCAGCAGAATTAGCCTCTTCTGAGGAGGTAGGAGTGACGGGATATCCGGTGAGAAACTATCCAGGTTGCAGCCGGTGCTTCCCTTGTCCCGGATTTGCCTGGAGCTTGATACAGGCAGTGCCACAATTTCGATCTACTCAAGATCTGCTCTTGGAATTCTGCAGGTTGGACTAGTTTGTCTGGGATTCCAGAGGTTAGAGCATTTCTTAATAACTTTCACATTATAGCCCTCCAGGAAACCTTGGCCACTTTGCAGCCCCTGTTTGGATCTTATATAGTATACTATGTCCCCGCCGAAAGATATTATAATAGGGGCTGTTTGAGTGGGGGCCTCGCTTGCCTTATTGCAGAATTTTTGCAGAAGGATATTGTTGCCGTATCCCCCAAGCCGCCAAATTTATTGTTATTGGTTTTTAACATCAGGGGGTGCCACATTATTCTGGTTATTGCTTATATTCCTCCTGCCAATGCCAGATATTATAACTCCAAGTACTGGTCCCAAATTAAGGAAGCACTGGAGGAAGTTGTAGCCATTTACCCATCTGCTAAGATCATACTAATGGGTGATTTCAATGCCCGTTGGGGTCCTAATTACGAGGCTCTGATCCCATTTGGCTGGAATAATCAAGAATCAAATCCCGTGGGTCCCAGGCAGTCAAAAAAGTTAAAATCATCAACACCTCTGGCCTGTTTTTTTCCAAATTGTTGACAGAGTCTTCTCTGTTTATATTGAATGGCACAGGTTTTGGTGACAGTCCGGGGGAGTTCACCTACCTGGGCCTGACAGGATCCAGTGTAGGGGACTATATAGCAGTCTCCCTGGATGTAGTCCCTGTGATCAGGCACTTCGAAGTGGGAAATTGCCAAGGGAGTGACCATCTGCCGCTGGTTCTAGATCTTGCTATTTGCAACTTGGGCTCAGATTCGTTGTCATATGTGAGGCCTATGTCTTCCAATGCAGCCTTTCATGTTTCTATCAAACTAGATGAGGACATGGAGGCAAAAGTGAGTTCTTTGCTTACAACTTCCCAGTACGACTCTGGTGAGAGCTTGCAGTCGGCTGTGATTAATTAATTTTCCCTTCTGATTGGGGATTTAACCCATCTTCTCCGTTCCCAGTTGTCTTGCCCGGTTAGGACAAATTCCTCCCCCTGTTACTCCAGAACCCTGGTATGACCAGGACTGTAGGGCTCTTAGGAGCGAGTTCGTACAGCTTTAGCGGGAGTACAGGGGGGGGGGTGTCAGGAGTGCCCCCCGCCCAGTATTTTATGGTCAGGAAGCGGTACAAGGGCACCCTTAAGCTTAAGAAAGCTGCTTACTGGGAGTTTTGGAACTTAGTGAATAGACAGGGCAAGCCCAGGGTTGGCCACTTGCTGGTCACTGTTCCAGATGCGCTCTGGGTTTCCCATTTTCATGGTCTTTACGCAGAACTCAATCTTCTACCACACTGACTTCACTGTCCGTGGAAGAAATTACAGGCCCACACCCCCCTTGGCCGCCTGTTTTAGTTTCCGAAGTTGTGGAGATTATAAGCACATTTAAGAACGGCAAGGCTCCGGGACCGGATTTGGTCTCTATAGATCTGATAAAGTGTTTCATCAACTGGTGGACCCTAGGTTGGCTTCTCTTTTTACGATTATTAATAATACAGGCAAGTTCCCCTCAATTTGGAGCAAAGCAGTAGTGCCCATCTTTAAAAGGGGGAACCGGGCTTCCCCAGCCAACTACAGGCCCATTAGCCTGCTTTGTACCATTTAAACGATCTACGGTAAATGGCTGCTCTCCAAGTTGAGTGCCTGGACAACCCAAAATAGAATTCTATTTCCGGAACAAGCCAGGTTCCAACGGGGGCACCCCATGGTAGAGCACTGCTTAATCCTCCAGTGACCTATATTTTTCAATAAGGTAAGAAACAGCAGGTTGTATGTCGCATTTTTCGATCTTCGTGTGGCATTTGACCTAGTGAATAGGTCTCTTTTGTGGGAGATGCTAGCTTCTATGGGTATAGACCAACGTTTACTCTTTCTACTACGCTCTTTGCATGGCAATACCACTCTGGCAGTGAAGACTGACGCCGCTGGCCATTTTACGGAGGATATCCCCACCTTTTCCGGTGTTAGGCAGGTCTGCGTGCTTGCACTCCTTCTTTTTAATCTGTTTATTAACGGGGTAGTGCCTTTGTTAGCCTCTTCTTTCTTTCATCCCCCAAAACTGGCTGAGCATCCAGTCGGCTCTCTATTATACGCCAATGACATTGTGATTCTTTCCCAAACTAAGGTTGGCTTAAGGCGCCAGCTTGACTGTTTTTTAGATTTTTGCCTCCAGAGCAAGCTCACGATAAATTATGAAAAATCCCATATTCTGGTATTCTCTAGCTCCTGGCAGGTTTCCCAGTGGAGGGTGGGTAGACACAATATTTCACAAGTTAAGTCATTCTGTTATCTGGGTCTGCTTTTTCAGTCAGCAGGGAGCTGGAAGGGCCACGTGGAAAACACTTTATCTGTTGCAAGGGGAACTTCTCTCTCTCTTACTAGGCTATTTTCCGGCACAGGGAGAAGGGCAATAGTACCTGCAGCCAAGGTCTTAAATACCAAGGTTCGTGCCCAACTATTATATGGCGCCGAAGTCTGGTTGCCCTGTTTCCCCGAGGGTGGGGAAACTAAAGAGTCTCCAGGTGCACTTTTTTCAATATCTCTTTAAGATTCCAAATGGCACTCCTTTTGCGATGATCAGGGCCGAGTTGGGCCAACGTAGATGGTCTACGGAAGCCTGGGCCCTTGTTTTGAAATTTTGGGCCAAGTTATACACAACCCAGGACCAGGAGTTGATAAAGTTTTGGAAGGAGGATACCTTTAAGAGTTCTTGGCAAAGGGCAGTGGAGTTATTTCTTTGTAAATTAGGTTTTCACCCAGAATATTCGGTTGGTAAAGATTTGGGGGCAATGATGAGTGAGATCATCTGCAGACTCCAGGATCAGGATTCTCAGGAGGAGATAGCGATGATCAGAGCTTCGCCACACGTTGCTGATTATTCTTTTCTTATCAGACCCACCACGGGTATGGATGTTTATTTATCCTCAGTTATTCCGCCACGGGGGAAATATTTGTTTTTGTGTGCGAGGCTGAATGCCCTGCCAACAGCCTTACTCGAGGGTTGCCTGAAGGCAACAGTCTTTGCTGAGCGTTTGTGCCCTTTTGATGGGCAAAGCGTGGAGACAGTTCAACACATAATTTAAAAATGTCATTTGTATGACTCCATATGCTCTGATAATCTTTCTGCCTTCCTCCAGAGATATCCGGGCAGAACCGAGCAGAATCTCCTTCACCTGGCTTTGGCTGAGGAGGACCCCTTAATTACGGGTGTTGTTGCCCAGTTCCTTACGGCAGCTTTAAATCTACGTACATTGTTTTTAAATCTCCGGCAGCCCATAGAGTGAGGGTCAGAAGTTGTAGTACATTCAGATATACAGATAGATAGATATTTAGCTTCTTACAGCTATATATTTTGTTTTTTGTCTGTATTTGTTAGTAAACTTGTTATGCAATTTCCCTCATGGGTTTTGCATGTGGGTGATGGGGAGGTTTGTTGTTTATTGTACCTTTTTACTTTGTGTTGTTTTTGCTCTTCTTGTTTAGGCTTTGGCCACAAATAAACAAATCAGCAATAATAATAAAGAGACCGGACACTGGGCTAGATGGATTGTAGGTCTCACTATGACACAGTATGGCACTTTTGTAAGGACACTCCTTTTTATCCCATGACTACTACGATTTTTTTTTTATTATTATTTTTTTAAAGAGCTTTTCATGAGGGACTCTGCCAAAGGCTTTCTGAAAATCCAAGTAGGTTGTGTCATCTGCTTTTGATTTAACGGTTGCTTGAAAAATTGACTGCAGCACGTCATCTTGTTCCTACAGAACACATGCCTAAAGTTATGTCTGGGAATGATGTTGAATTCTGGGGATAGTTTTGGTGCTGCAGAGAATCCCACTCATTCCAGCAGGATTCTGCAAAAGCACAAGGGAGCACCTGCCTGTGTGTTGCAGATGCAGGAACGCAGTCAAAGTTTTTGTTTGAACAGGATTAATCTGTGTAGACTGTGACAATATATTAAGACTGCATGCACAACACACAACTGACAAGGCATACAGGGTCTCAGTTTGGAGCAACTCTTAGTACAAAGTAACAGTACAAACCTCAAAATCATTTATTCAGGAGTAGTCACATTAAAATTAATGGAACTTTTCTTGGGAGTAAGTTGATTTCAGTCTTAAATGAGACACCACTACAAAGTTACACTGGAAATGTCAATTCCTACTAAAATTCTTTCCCCGCTCCTCCTGCCTCCCACTATGCCTATCATCCCACTCCACCATCCCCACACCTCCTCCTTCTCCTCCCCCGGCACTTCTTGCCCCCTCCCCCAATGCCCATCTCCCACCGATCCCATCGCCCCCCTTTCCCTAATCTTATCCCATTCCCTGTCTTCCCCCTGATCAACTCCCATTCTCCTGCTCCCTCTGAAAGTCTCACTTCTCTGTTAATAAAGCTCTCTATATCCATGATCCTTTCTTCTTGCGCTCCCTTCACCTTCTCGCCCTCACTGAAACCTGGATCTCCCCCACTGACTCTGTCACCTTTGCCACCCTCTCCTACGGAGGCCTCTCCTTCTCCCACCAGCCCCGTGCCTCTTCCTGCCACTTTCAACCCCTCACCCTCTCTCTCCATCCCCTCCTTTGAGGCTCACTCCATCTGCCTCTACTCCCCTCTCCACCTCCGTGTCGCTGTCATCTACCGCCCCCCCCCCCCCGGCTCCCTCTCCCCTTTCTCTCCGAGTTTGAGGTCTGGCTCACCCTATACCTCTCTGACGACATCCCCACGCTCATCATTGGCGACTTCAATATCCATGCTGATGCACCCTCCCAACCTCACATCACTCACTTCCTCTCCTTGGCCTCCTCTTTTAATCTCCACCTCTGGACTTCTTCCCCCACCCACACTGATGGTCACTCTCTTGATCTCGTGTTCTCTAGGAACTGCTCTGTCTCTGATCTCTCCTTCGAGCCCCATCCCATCTCTGACCATTTCCTTGCCTCCTTCAACCTCTCCCACTGCTCCTCCACCTCTGCCCCATCTCCCCGTCCCTTCCGTGATTTGTAGGCCATTGTGCCCCAGGACTTTGCCTCCTCCCTCTCTCCTCTTCCCCCCTAATTATTTTCCTCCTCCTCCACCCCCCCGATTCTGCCATCTCCGCCTTCAACTCCTCTCTCACCTCCACCCTCGACTCCCTTGCCCCCCTCTCCTTCCACCCAACTCACTCCCGTAACCCTCACCCTTGGCTCACCCCCACCATTTGCCACCTCCGCTCCTGCACCTGGGCTGCAGAACACCTCTGGCGCAAATCCCACAGCCATGCCAACTTCCTCCACTTCAAATTCTGCCTCTCATCACTCAAATCTGGTATCTTCCTCGCTAGACAGCAGTACTATGCCTCCTGCATGGAGTCCTGCTCCCAGGACCCTCACCGCCTCTTTCCCACCTTTGACTCCCTTCTCAACGCCCCGTCCTCCTCCTCCTCCTCCCTCTTCTCTGTCTGCTCAGGATCTTGCTCTTTTTTTCACCTCTAAGACTGTGGGGTTTGGCGGGGAACTGCCTCCAAACCCCAGTGAGGGGGTAGGGTAGGAGACTGGATCACGGGGGCACGAGACACTCCCCCACAAGCTGTCTCCGGGTTCAACAACTGGCCCCGACCTGGGGAAGGAAGCAGCGAGCCTGAAAAAGGTTCCCTCAGGGTCTTATGCGGCAGTTTGGAGGATCTCAGTCTCTCCCTGCCAAGCTCATCATAGGGACTCAGGCCACGCTGCTCCCTGACCAGGGAAAGCCCCTCTGTCGCCCTTGCAAACACCCGGGCCCCAGGAACCAGGAGGGGGTGCTGGGGTAGTGATATCTCCAGTGGGGG
>QEPC01012575.1:686696-714314 GCA_003113815.1 Sphenodon punctatus | reverse complement strand
TCCCTGTCCCCCAAGCTCGCAGCTTGGGCTTCATCTTTGACTCACACCTTACCTTCAAACCCTACATTGACTCCGTTGTCAAATCCTGCCACTTCTCCCTTCACAACATTGCCAAGATCTGCCCTTTTCTGTCTGTCTCCTCTGCCAAAACTCTCATGCACGCCCTAGTCATCTCACGCCTCGACTATTGTAACCTCCTCCTCGCTGGCCTTCCCTGCTCTCACCTTTCTTCCCTCATCTTTGTTCAAAACTCTGCTGCCGGGATCATCCACCTAGCCTGTTGCTTTGACCACATGCAGCCTCTTCCCCTCTCCACTGGCTCCCTCTTCCCGAGCGTATTCTGCACAAGCTCTTCGTCTTCACCTACAAAGCCCTTCACAACTTCACTCCCCCCTACCTTCTGCCCTGATCTCCCGCCAAACCCCTGCTTGAGCACTCCGCTCCTTCTCCATCCCCTCCTTCACCCTCCCATGCCTCCCCTGCTCCCCTAACCGCCTTCGTCCCTTCTCCCTCGCTGCCCCGCACGCCTAGAACTCCCTCCCTACCCTCGTCCGCCTTGCCCTCACCCTCCACGCCTTCAAGTCCCTCCTCAAAACCCACCTCTTCCGCTCCGCCATTCCGAACTCCTGCTAAGCACCGGTTATCTGCAAACTCCCAATTTACTGTAACTAAGCCAAGCACGCGTACCTGAGCTCTCAGATCGTCATGAATGTCGCATCCCTTGTCTCTCCCTCTGTTTTCCCCTTCCCTGTCTCCCCTCCCCTGGTCTTTAGATTATAAGCTCTTGAGCAGAGACCATGTCTATCTTATTCTTTGTAAGCACCAGGTACGTCGCTGGTGCTATATAAATGCTTATTATAATAATAATAATAATTTAAAATACTACAAATATTTTAAATATTAAAATATCAAAAACAGAAAAGCTAAAATGCAGAAAAACCCTCCCCCTCAATCCCTGTGTCCCCCCCCCCCTCCAAAGGCCCAGCGGAACAACCAGGTCTTACAATATCTTCTGAAAGAGGGGAGGTCTGGGGATAGACAGGCCTCCATCGGAAGGGAGTTCCACAGCTGAGGTGTTGCCACCAAGAACGCCCTCCCTGCTGTCGCTACCCGGGATACCTGGGGGACTTTGAGTCGGATGGCCCTGGTCGACTGCAAGGGCCGCGAAATGACCCGGGGCCTGAGGCAGTCTTGCAGATAAGCAGGACCAAAGCCGTTTAGGGCGTTATAGGTCATCACCAACATCTTGAATTGGGCCTGGAAGACAATAGGCAGCCAGTGCAGAGTACGGAGCACAGGTGTAATGTGCTTGCGGCGACCCGTCCCCGTTAATAGACAGGCTGCCGCATTCTGCACCAGCTGCAGCCTCCAGACCGTCCTCAGGGGTAGCCCCACATAGAGTGTGTTGCAGTAGTCCAGTCGAGAGGTAATGAAAGCATGGATGATGGTGGCCAGATCTGAGTTTGAGACATACGGCCACAGCCGTCGCACCAGATGTAATTGGCGAAATGGTCCCCTTGCCACAGCCTCCACCTGACAATCCAGGAGGAGCTGTGGGTCAAGGAGAACCCCCAGACTATGAACCTGAGCGGCCAAAGGGGGGCAGACCCCTCCAATGACAGGAGCCACCACCCCCTCAGCCCTACCCGCCAACATCATCTCCGTCTTGTCAGGATTCAGCCTCAGACGGCTCGCCCTCATCTAGTCCCCCACAGCTGCCAAGCACCGGGTAAGCACGGACTGCCAGACCTGGGTCTCTGGAAAATGAGAGGTAGAATTGTGTATCATCACAGCGTACTGATGACATTGCACGCCGAACCCTCTCATGACCTCACTCAAAGGTTGCATATACACCTTGAACAAGAGAGGGAACAGAATAGAACCCTGCGGGACTCCATATGAGGTTCCAAGGAGATGACATATATTCCTCGAGTACCACTTGCTGAGTTCTCCCGGCCAGGAACGAGCAGAACCATTCAAGAACAATCCCACTCACCCCGGCCTGGTCCCGCAGCCTTGTCACCAACATCTCATGATCAGTGGTATCAAACGCTGCCGACAGATGCAATAAGATCAAAATAGATGATCTGCCCTGATCCAATTCACAGCGTAGATCATCAACCAAGGCCACAAGTGCAGTCTCCGTGCCAAACCCAGGGTGAAAGCCAGACTGCAAGGGATCAAGAAAACTGACCAGGTACAGATGCCCCTGTAACTGCCGGCCCACCACCCATTCAATAACCTTCCCTAAAAAGGGAAGGTTAGAGACTGGCCGATAGCTGGCCAGGGAGTCAACGTCCAAAAATGGCTTCTTGAGCAGAGGCCGCACCACCGCCTCTGAGATGGCTCGACACTCTGCCCTCCCTAAGGCAGGCATTGACCATGCCTGCCAGCAATGGCCCTAATATTTCCCGGCTGGCGTTCACCAGCCAGGATGAGCATGGATCTAATTCACAACAGGTGACCCGAACTGTCCCAATTCCAGGCGGAGAGAGGCCGGACTGACCAGCCTCTGCACCACCCAGAAAACCTCCACTGGACATGACTTTACAGATGCAACGAGAGCAGCAAAGAACTCTTTCTTTGCTGCCTTCACCGCAACAGCATATGCTCTTAAATTAGCTTTATGCTTCAAATCGGTCAGCTTCAGTGCAAGTCCGGTGCCACTGTTGCTCCAAATGCCACCCATCCCACTTCATCTGGCGCAGGTCCTCCATGAACCACGGTGACCCCCGCCATCGGCATTCTGGGAGCGGATGCCTGGGAGCCGTTTGGTCAATGGCCTCCAGAACCTTTCTGGTTCCGTAAGTGCCCGGGGGTGGACCCAACGAACTGGTCCTACACCTTTCTGGGGGCAGACATGCACCAGGAGACCAGTCCAGACGAGGTAATGATCTGTCCATGACAGGAGTAAAACTACATCTCCTCCCACCACCGGATCCCCTGCCTCAAGGCCTGTGCAGAACATCACGTCAAGGGTATGTCCCCTCTCGTGTGTCGGGCCCCATACCCTCTGAGACAGTCCCATGGTTGTCATGGCGTCCATGAACTCACACTCTGCTCCCCAAGGTTGGCATTGGCATGGATGTTGAAGTCCCCCAGGACCAAGGTCCTCAAGGACTGCAAGACCACCTCAGATACCAATTCCGCTAGAGGGTGTAGGGATGCTGCCGTACAGGTAGGTGCGTGGTATATCAGCAGCAGCCCTAAGCTGTTTCTGGCCAAATCGATCACAAGGTGGAACCCCTCCATGCCCAAGATAGTCTGCACAGGATACCACCTCACAGACCAAGTGGCCTTAAAAACAACAGCTACGCCACCTCCCCGTCCCCCTGACCTGGGCTGGTGCTGTACAGAGTACCCAGCTGGAACAAGGTCAGCCAGTATTGGCCCCAACTCATTGTCCAGCCAGGTCTCTGTAATACACACGAGGTCGGCCGATTGATGCAAGATAACTCTCGGATCAACGTTGATTTATTACTGACCAACCTCGCATTTAATAGCAACAGACCCAGATCAGGAGCTCCCCCGATCTTGATCCCTGCATTATCTGCCTGGGGGCCTCTGCAAGGGACAGGAATTAAATACCTGTCCCTTCCCACCATTGTTCTCTGCCTCCCAGAAGGACCATAATTACCCCGGCCCATCACGACCCCAATGGTTGTGGAACACCACCCCCGGTGGCCATCCCGTCGGACCCCCGAGGAAAAACCCTTCCTCCCCATACCCCCTCCCCCCCCACCCTTGTTAGGTCAACCCCCCCTCACAGCAGGGGGGTGGGGGGGACATGCCCAACCCAGTCCCCCCCTTCCACATACTCAGGGAAGGAGTCATATTCCCCTCAGTCCTCATCCATCCCCCCCATCTCCATCTCCCCTAGCCAAGCTGCCCTATAAAACCAGCCACCCCTATCCCTTAGCCAACCTCCCCCAGCCCTTAGGTAAGGGCCGCATCCAAGGGCCCTTTGGTGTGGCCCTTAATGTGGTCTGTTTGTACATATTGTAAGCCGCTCTGAGGCTTTCGGAAAGATGGGGTATAAATTCAAAATAATAGTAATAATCTTAGTAGACATATCTAGTGGGCCTAACAGGAGGCTGAAACGCAGGGGGGGAAATTGCCACATCGCGGTAGTTTCTTAAATAGTTAGTTTAAATTTATTTAAAGTCAAGTCAGTTTGTGGACTATTAAAAACACTTGGAGGTTTGTACTTCTAGCAAAAATATACATTTCAGTTTGAGGATTGTTACAGCATTGACTAAGAGTAAAAGCTCCTCAAGCGATGACGATGGTGTGAGTCCAGCATCTCCTGGGGATGGCAAGGTGTCAAGGCAGCCTCCGCTCACAGCCCAGAGACCTTCCACAGCAGGGGGCAGCTAGGTCAGACACTTCTGAAGGTACAAATCACAATCCACTTGATCAGTGATTCACACTTCTCTGGCTCCTTCCACAAGAGGGCTTCAAAGTGCTTTAGAAACATGGGATCCCATGAGCCTCAGACACCCCTGGGAGGTAAGGAAGGGGGACCACCATCCCGGTTATACAAGTGGAGAAACTGAGGCACAATGCAGTGAAGTACCAGAGACCAAAGCAAGTCAGTGCAGAGCTGGGAATAGAACGAGGGAGTCTTAACTCCTCGATTCTCTGCACTAACTGCTCGAGAACACACACACTGTCAAACATACATTACCCATTATGCTTGGGTGGTGCATGGAACCATCCCATGAGGGATAACACTTGTTTTGGAGTAGAGAGGGGTGGAAATAAGGCTGGGAAGAGCTGCAGTAGGTGAAGGGATTTGTTGCTAAATGATTGGCTGCATTCCCTGCAAGCCCTAACCTCCTTGATCCTAGGTGCAGCATGAGGCAGGAAAAGTAGGATTGCCAAATGCAATAAGAGGGAGAACAGAGAATTCCTCTGCTTGTATTTTCAAGTTATTGCACTAGGGAAATCAGTTATTCAGTAAGAAAAAGAATGGAAAGTAATCCAGGTTCATGGGACTGCAGAGCCCATGTTAGATAGCATCAAAGAAGGGGACCCTTGCATAATTCTCAGTGACAAAGGTAACTACACCAAGATGCTCCCTGGGTGTGTGTAGAGTTCCTTCTTCTTGTTTTAGTGACACAAAGTGTTCACAATACTGAAAAGCCACCACAGAAGAGGGAGGAGGAGTCTGTTCTGCCTATGAAGCCTTCATTGTTGCGAAAGGGATGGGAAAGGACAGAGCCCAGCTTGGCTCCCCAGATTCCAGGCTGAGATTGTGAGGGTGGGGGCAGTTGCTTTTGAACAAGCGAGATATAGGGTGAAAACAGACATGCATCTTAACTCCACTCTAACACTGCTTTAACATTTCTTATGCATGTTGCAGGACTGCCAATATAGCCCTGCAACATGCATAAGAAAGGTTAAAGTGGTGTTAAAGCAGAGTTATGTGCAAGTCTGTTTTCACGCAAAGAGAGCTCCACTTAGAACTGCACTTTCAGACTTCTCTCCTGTGAGACACAAAAAGAAAGAAGGAAAACCAGGTGAAGCAGAGCAGAGCTATGGTCTCTATTATACCTGTAGCTCTTGCACTGCTAAACAGGGTGGTTTCTGGAGAGTCACCTGCTCATTACTGGGAGCTAAGCACAATGCCAGGCATCTGTGTAATCTCAGGACACCACATCATAGCTATCTTTGGGCTCCACTGGCCAAAACAGTCTTTTCTCCCTCTCCTGGAAAAGGGAGAGGAGAATCTCTGCTTTATTTCTCCCCATTCCATCATTGGGAGGGATCTCAGTGGCCTCAGTCCCACTGTCAAACCATAAGTTAGACTCCAAGATCTACCTGTCACTACAGGCGGAATGCTGCACAATTATGACTCTGGGACAGCAGCTACCTGCCAAACCTACTCTCAATTCTTTCTTCTCTTCTCCTCAACGCCAGTGGCAGCTAATGCAAGTTCACCGTTTAGTAGCACGCAAAGCAATAATATTAAGCTGTGCTGCAGTTTGAGAGAGGTAGGGGTTATATTTAACAATTGCTGCCCGAGAACTCTTGGCATTTCAGTTCCATCACAAAGCCTGGCAGCTATACTGGTGCTTGGGGCAGTGGTGGCAGGGGGGGGCTTGAGGGTTTTATGCCCATCCTATGCCAAACACATGGTTTTGGAGCAACCAGAAACAAGACAGACCCTCTAAGCAGATACATGAATCAAACTGAAATAGCAGGAGATCCAGCTGCTTCTTGCTTTGCCAAGCTCAAATACTACCATCCTGACTCCCAGGAAATACCAGTTCACCAGCAATTTCTGGCCACCCCTGTGGTAGAAGTATTAATACTTGCCATTTGTAGTCATTTTAGTGTCCAAACTCTTTGCTAAGACTACCTAGTTAATCCTAATTCCCCACAACCCAGACTCACAAGGGACAGTGGAGTGTTCGCCCCATGTTACAGATGAGGCTACTGAAACAGAGATCAGGGATTTGCCCAATGCTATGCAGCAAGTCAGTGGTTGTGCTAGGATCAAGACGTGGGATTTTAAGGTTTATGGGCCTCTCTCCAGCATGAGCCTGTGTTAACATGACAGCAGAAAGGCTGGAATGGACCTAGAAACCAGAGGCAAGAGAGACCTAGTGGGCTGCACATCCATGCGCATCAATCTGGCCAATGGATAACTGCTCCATGTGCCATGTTCCTTCAGGTGATAAGCTTCCACAGGCTGCAGCCACTTAATCTGGCAAACAGAAAGAGATGTCAAGGTGGTCTTACCCCATCCCCACCAGCCACTTGACTTTGCGAGGAATGCAGACCTTACTTCACTTCCACTCTAGGATAAAGCGGTCTGAGGGGCATAGGTTACTGGTAACTGTCAATAGTGTGTGGGTGTGTGCATGTGGGGGGGGTTGCTGGGCAAGGGTTCTAAAAGTCTCAGGGGCACATGCCGACCCCTGACGAATGGCCTATGCCGAGAGGTCAATTAGTGTCACTGTTAAGCAGCAACAGGCCTTGTGCCAAGCCACGACTCTTCACCAGCTTCATTCTGCGAGTCACTTTATGAAGGGGATCCCCTCTCTGCAGCCCTGCTAGGCTACCTCCACCCTCCCCTTCTCTGCAACGAGAGAACCTTACACACTACTCTGCAACCCACACCCACATTCAAAGTGAATGCAGTGCTCGCAAAAGGTGACCGATTGAGTCTCGAAGACAGAAGCCTCCCCTGTGCTACTCTTATCCCAAGTTTGACCTGGAGCGCTACTCCTTTCATCATGGTGAGAGTTCAATATCCAGGCCGCAGGCTCTCTAACGAGACTGTCAAAGTGCCATTTAGTGCCAACTGTAATAGAGTGGACATCTAAGATCCCCCAGATAGGAATGACTTCCCATCATCCCAAACTAGGGTTGAACTTGAACCAATGAGCTGGCACTGAAATGCTCTTTTGTTACCAATTCTCCCAGCCATCCAGGCTTTCCCTGGGTCTATTGGGGGGGACAGCTCCCTCAGCCTTCAAGTAGCTGCTGTGAGCAAGCTGGAGCATTGCATAGCAAGAGCTGGAGCTGTAGGCCTGTGCTTTTAGCAAGCATCCAAAGCCGCCCTTCTGCCAAGTACCCAGACCTAGTGAAACAAAGTAAACAAGCCCCACTTTCCCTGGATGTTCTGCATCTTATCAAATTTAAGGGCTGAAAGGGACCTCTAAGATCACAGTGGAAAAATGCTGAAAATCAATTTACTTTAGCGGTTGCCTGATACTCTCTGTGAAGCTGGGAAGATGAACTCTGAGCACCCACAAAAAATGGGAGGACTCCAGCATTGTGTCCTCTGCTCTCCCCTGTGATGAGGAAGGCACAACCATTGACTGCACAATAGGAGACCTCCCGCCAGCTCTGCCAGGAACTGCTACAGGATGACACGGAGTGGGGAAGGGAATAGCAAGACAGAAACTACCCTTTTAACTCCCTTGTGTCAACTCACTTTACCGACAGTGTGCTGTGGCTCCCCAGCCCTCTTGTGCAGAGTTTCCAATCTGCAGGACACAATGCCAAGTGGGCTCACAGTCGATATACAATAGACTCTCCACACCTCTGTTGCTGTCTGGGGCCATGGGACTCTAGTTAAGTCTCAAAATGGGATCACGACAGTTGGGAAGTTTGCTGTAGTGACTCGAGTGTTTGCCAGAGATGCCTTTTCCAAGCTCCAGGGAGTATTTTGCCTCTGCCCTGGACACCCTGGATCAGATACAGGGAACAACCACTAAGGTTGTTTCAAGCCATGTTAAGCCTCCTTCCTCCCCTCTCAGCCAAACGTAGGAACATGTGCCAAAAAACCAGAAGTAGCCCTGTCTTTACACTTGACAGGTTACCAAAGTCCAGGCAATTCCAAGAAGGATTTCAGAAAGAGGGTGACAGACGATGGCCCTTTTTTTAGCAAAAGAAGCAATTTGGAAAGTAGGGGTGTCTCTTATGGAAGGCATGTCTGTCTTGTGCACTGAAGGGATGGAGCTGAGGCCACCCCATGGCATATCCATGCCCTTCAAACACTTCGGGGTTTCTTTGGAAGATATATGTAGAAAGATATACACTTTCTTTCACTTATATTGTCCTAGAATTTATGGTTCAAGAACAAGCTAGTCTTCGGAGTGCAATACAAAAAAATAATATACAAAGGACACATGGCATAAGTGCTGATCCGGTACCTGTTGGACGAACAAGCTACTGCCTGTTCTTACTAGGTCAGACCCGATCCACGGCTGCCGACGCAGCAACCCACAGCACAAGCCTGTCAGCAAAGGGTGTGTGTGTAAATGAATCAGCCATTCCAGAGTGGTGTAACAACAGCTGGGCTGAAGCAACGGAAACATACCTTAGGCAAAATGAAGCTGTGTCCTTTTAGGTTCATTAGTACGTATTAACGGAAGCCCTGACCTACCACAAGGTAGATGCCAAGTCTTATGGCACATGGCCCTATGTACAGTATGTAGCAATCATACAGAAAAAGAGTTTCCAGTAGAAG
This sequence comes from Sphenodon punctatus, assembly GCA_003113815.1. NCBI lineage: Eukaryota > Metazoa > Chordata > Lepidosauria > Sphenodontia > Sphenodontidae > Sphenodon > Sphenodon punctatus. The sequence goes on along the minus strand of QEPC01012575.1, from coordinate 705,328 downwards.
AATTGGAAGACACAGGGGTTTCTTTGTCATTGTACAAAGCAGTTCATGTGGGTTCCATGGCTTTACCCTCTCGCATAAATAAAAGCTCCTCAGTACATGTCCTTGTAGATTTCCTGCAGGAGCGGGTGCAGTGAGGTCTCTGCCTCGGTCTTTTTTATCTTCTGCACTAGCTGTGCATGTTCCGTTACAAGCTGCCGCAGATCAGCCATCTTCTGTAGCAGCTTCGGGAAGAGGTACTGTGCATCCGGGTGGTTGGCCTGCAGGTGGAATTCCAGGGCTCGGAGGATATTGTCTTGTATCTCCTCTACTTGCTTCACATCCATCAGGCCGGGGCGGTCTGCAAGGGAAGAGAACCAACGCTGCTTCAAGTGCCTCCCTAAAGATCAGTCCTGCGGCATGCATGCCCTTGTTGACTTGGTTTTAGAGAGAAGGGTATCTAGAATAGTTACAAAATTGGCAACTCCCTCCCCCAGCCTCACCTCCACACAGCATATAGGGCAGAGGCTGGGCTGCATGACCCTTGAGGTCCCTTTCCAACTCGGAGGTAGCACACAGCAGCAAATTGGCGTTCAAGCTAGGATTGGAATCTAGTAGCTCAGCACCATGTGGTGTGCCCAGACAGTGTCTCTTACTCTCCCACACCTCACCATCCACTTCACCTTAGGGTAAAACGTTTCTCCAGCCTCCATCTTTGGCCTTGCTCTCTAGCATTCCCATATACACACAGCTCTTGGGATTTGTTCACCAAGAACCTGGGAAACATTCATGCCTAGTCTTCGCAGCTTTTCAACCCCAACCTACCTTCAGACAGAGGATCCTCATTGCCACAAGATATGGTTGTGTCCATGATTTGAGAAGATCCAAAAGGACTGAAAACAATGGCTGGACATTTTTTAAAGGTATAAAAACCTCGTACTTCCAGACTCAAGTCCATCTCTGACTATTAACCACTAGGAGACCACCCTCCTGGAATATAGCCTGCCCCCTTCATACTTGTGGATGCTGGCTACTGTAAGAGAGAATACTGATCTCGATGGACTACAGCCAGTTCCTATGCTCCCATCATGAAGACAGCTTGAAATATTGGGGTGGGGGTGTGGAAAATAGGAAGTGCCCTTAATGAAAACAGCAAGTCCCACCCCCCATTAGCAGTAGCTCTAACCCTGACCAACACCCTGACTCTGCCCCCAACCCCTCCCACACTCTAAGGATCAGAAGGAATAGTAACATGGGTCAAATCCTTTCTCCATTATGGGAATACTCTGCTCCATGGGGCAGAGTGGGAGAGAAATTCAGGTGAGGGAAAGGGAGGATTTTACATGGAGTGACTTGAAATACCTGAAACAAGGGTTAAATATCAAATAGGGATATTTGAAGTGGGTAGAAGAGACTTCAAGGTGAGCAGCTTGAGAAACAAATGCTGCTCCATGAATCCACTGTGCACAAAGCAGGACAAGGTGGAGCAGGACAGGGAAGAGGAAGGGGGAAATGGACCAAGGGAGGACCCCATATTGAGCTAGAGGGCTCAAATTAGGGTGTTCCCCGACATCTTTGAAAGAATAAAAAGGAAAGGGGGTAGACCCTCCGGGCACCCCTCTAGTTCAAGCACTACATGCAAATCCCCTACTCAATAGCATGCTGATCCAGCCCACAATCAGGAATGATTGCAGACATGCTCCCTTGTAAAGCCAGTCTTCCTTATAAAGTGCTTCCTGTCCACCCCCTCAAGCATTTATAGCAGCTGCAAACAGGCAGCTCCCCATCCTCACCTCCACACAGGATAATGGCAGCTACAAACAGAGACAGGTCACTGTCATCCAACTCCAGGGCATTGAACTTCACAGCAAACTCAAACTTGGGCTCCATGATCTCATTGAAAGGCTTGCGCAAGCTGCGCAGGAACTCACGCGTCACAAAGCCATTCCCGCTGGCCACCAGCAGCCCATCCTTGTTCATGATGGAGGCCAGCATGGCAAAAATGGCCTCATGCACCCCATATTTCAGCAGAGTTACTTGGTCATTCAGGTAGAGGCTGATGAAGCTGGGAATGCTCTTGGCGAATTCGGTCAGCTCCCGTACTGTCTCCACAGTGGTGCACTGGCAGCGGTAGAAGACATGGACACCGATCTCCTTGTAGGGGGGGATCCCATTCACCAGCTGTTTCCACACCAGCCCCTTCTCTGCCTGCCACAGGGTGTCCATGTCATGGATCACAAAAGGCTGCACAAAAGGGAAGCAAGCAGTCAGGGTTCCCCTAAATGTATTTTTCCTTCACTTTTAAACAGTTTTAATTGGATTGTAGGTTGTTTTATTTATTAATGTTGGGAAGCGTCCTGAGTGCCATCCAACTAGAGGTGGGGTGGCTTTATACAAGTAAAATATTATGGTCTCTACAATAGTAATGCCAGCCACTGGCTGTAGCAACCAACTGCACTTTTACCCATCGCAGGTGCTGGTGCTTCAGATCATTCAAAACCTTCCACTTTTCTACCATATGCAGCTCTACCTTCCATGACACACAAAGGGTGCAATCCCCCACCATTATAAATACCAAAACTCCCATTAGTTTTAATGGTGAAAGATTGTCCTGACAGTCTGCTTGTCATCTTCCCTTCCTTCGCTACTGCTGCAGTCCCTTACCACCCAAACCACAAGAGGTCCATGGTCACACACACTGAAGTGCAGAGACTTCTGGCTATAAGGACTTGTGAATTCCAGAAGCCCATTTGCTGTTGAAGAGACTGGTTTCTCTCTCAGCTTCTGGTCCTGCAGCTGGCCTCCCCTGTTCCTATTTAATTAGCAACGAGACTAAATGCAGTAAAGCCCAAAAGCAACACAATACATTTATTGCATAAGGGACAGCTGTAACACCCGTGGTTAGCTCCCCACTGGTATGTGTTTTTTTGGTGCTACTGCAGTCACAAATGCGTCAGTCCACCACAGCAAGCAGCAGCACTCTTGGGATTGACAATACTAAGAGCATCCATTCCTCCTCTCCCTACACTGCTTTCATTATCAATTGTTGGAGCAGCTGCTCACCCTGGTGACTCTGGGCCTCAGAAACTTTGGCAGGACCTTGAGTGTTGGACAAATAATGTGTGTGACCTAAACCAACAGGTAAAGGAAGAGTGGGAAATTAAAAGTTTATTTTAACTGAAACTTCTGCAGTTCAGCAGAACAGAGGGTGGAGGGCGCTGGTGCCTCACTGGTGGGTAGGGACACATCACCCAAATGGAGAGGTAATTAAAGTGTTTCTAAATTTAGAGTCACCACATCCCCAGAATCACATGATACCCTGAGTTGCAGACTGGGCTCTGTCCAGACACATTTCTACTGCCACTCTCCACACCCAGCAATGCTGAAGTACTACGGGCCACCAACTACAAGCTACTTAACTCCAGAGTAGTCCCATTGAAGGAACCCAATGCCTCCAAATTCACCTGTGCAACATTTCAGCTATGATTTTCAAACTAAGGTGCCTGCCTGCAGTAACACCCACACAAAGGTGCCTTTATTTTTCAGAGGTACCAATTACCCACAGACTTCCATTCAGCTATAGATGCTCAGTACCTCTGAAAAAAAAATCAGGATATTTATTTAACTGCCTCAGTATCTATGTGGATTCTCAACTGTAGGTGCCTTGTTTTAACTATTTTGACTGCACATCTGGGTAAGGCAATTATCTCTGGATTGTATTCCATGTGTACAAAAAGCCAGATACACTCCAACAGATACTGCTGCAAGCAGGCTAGAGTACCCATTGCAATGCTCAGGTGGGCTTTACCACAATGAGACACAGCTCCTTTGGGGGCAGAGAGGAGGAGAGTGAAGGTATTTTAGTTATGGGCACTGGTGCCATTTGTACATTGTATACATTTTTAATAATGTATTTTGTAATTGCCATTAGTTACAGATGGGCACACTTTCAACTGACTATTAACAGTACTGCAAGCTATGAACAAGGGCTGCGATCCACAAACCACTTACTCCAGCACAGTCTCACTGAAGCCCATAGCATGGCCCAGGTGTGCAAATCCATGCCTGAAGTTCACCATGGTCATATTTTCCCATATGGAGCAATATTTTGGTTTTTCATATCCAATAAGTACATGCCCTATGCTCATTTCCTACAGCAGAGGAAACAGAACATGCCCAAGTATTCCATGTCAATTCCCTACACTATGCCCCAGAACCTGAGCTTTCCATAAGAACTTGAATTATGGACTGTGTAGCTGGGTGGTGATGCATCACCCCAGTGGAAGCAATGGCAGTCCTAAATACAAACCAAGTATTGAGCCTCTGCCACGAGTGAAATGATTGGTGTGGATTAATGCAACAGCAATGCCAGTTACTATCTTTGGCTTGCCCTGGGCCAAAAGGTAGCAGCACTCTGTCCTGGCTCACTCTATTTTAGTCTTTGGGGAGGGGACACTCACTGGGTTGCTGCTGGTCTTCCCAGTCAGGATGCCTCGGGCCTTCTTTTTGGTCATGTTGAAGTTTTTAAGGTAGGCGTTGTAGATATGCTTAGAGAAGGCTTTCAAGTCCGCCACCTGCGGATTCTGGCAGCTGATCTCACTCGCTGTCAGCCCTGCTACCAGCTTCCTCTTCTCAGCTTCTGGCATGCGGCCGAAACGAATGGCTGTTACAGAAGAAGGTAGGCATGATCAGGGATCCCAGGAGCAAAGAGAGAGGGAGGGGGCAACTCTGGGAGAAACACACCCCTACATCCAGGCATCAACACCTGTTACTGGCTGAAAGTGTTCTGCACAAGAGTCCCCTACTCCTGTGGTCCCTTCAACAAGACAGAATCATAGAACCCTCCATGCTACAATCTGGGCTAGTGAATCATTATCTGCATTGACGGCTTCTCCAGTGACGTTTCTTAAAGGTCTTTCCAACAGCAGCATTTCCCTACCCTGGAACGGAGGAAATTTAACTGATGAGACAGAAACAGAACTTGGGTCTTTCCAATCTGCCTGCCCAGCTGTTCGAAGCACAGCATTGCCATCATACACACATGCGGTATCAGGGCTAGTTTGGGTGGCATTTACATTCCTTTAAGAGTAAAGAATGATGCCCTTGCTATGTACAGTCCAGACTAAAGGGCAAGGGAGGAAGGAAACAAGCTCAGATGAAACAGCTGCCCCAGGCCACATTAACAGGAGGTTTGCCTGGCATTTAAAGGGCTTCAAGGGAGTGAGTGTAGCCAGACAAACTCAACTGGCACAGAAGATGATGAAGGCTCAGAGAAAAACTGCTTTTTAAAATTGTCTTGGTCAGATGAGACCATAGGCCCTCAAAATATTGTGAGGGAAGGTGGACTCATGAGAGGCTCTTCAATAATGTGGTCTTCAGAATACCTTTGCTATTAATGCTTGAAAACCATGTGATTGAGATGCAGCATGGTCTAGTGGAGCAAGCTAAGGACAAAGAGCCAGGATGACCCTGTCCACTGTGACTTTGGGAGTCACTTTCCCCAAACTGTGCCTACCTCAGATGCAACACTGGAGTACTATCCGCTTAAGGGGATGGTGTTACAGCAGTGTATATTATGAGCAACTGAAATAACCATGATTACTGTTTTCCTATGTAGTCTCTGTGGTTGTCAATTTGGACTCTGAGTGCAGTCTCAGGAGCCAGGGGTTTTACTCCCTGAGTAGTTTCCCCTCTCTACTTCTGTTCTACGAGCAGGGGGAACCAGGGATTAAAAAGCTTCCTTCCCTAACCTGATCTCCCTTCCTTGGAATTTGCTGACAGTATTCCAGTTCCTCCTGCTGGAAGCTCTCTGCAAGGCAGACACTATGTAAAGGACACAGGAAAGATGAAGTACTGGAGCTTGCTGGGACAGCCGAGGACTGAACAGATTAAGGTAAACAAGGGAATACTCTTCTCAACAGTACCCACCAGCACAACCCCTGAAGCAGGAACCTCTTGTTTTGCCACCCAATCCCAAATGCTTGCTGTAACATACGTGTGTGTATGTACACACAGCCCCTGAAGAGACGTGCTCCGTGAACACCATCTCTGCTTGTTCCGAGATAAGGAGCTTGCTGCTCTTAAGGCAGCTTTGTTTGGGATAAATGCAGAAGAGCCATCTGTACTACTGCTTCCTGCTGGGACAGCTCCATTATGGGAGGGAACAGGAACGGCCTCCTCTTATAGACTGTACACATTCCAGGAAAAACAACAAGTAAAAAAAGCAGTTTCTTGGCTCCACCGCCTGCACGCAAGGCTCATGTTGCAATAGAACAGTGCTTGGACCAACAGTATCAGCTTGGAACAACTAGGTCTGACTTCAGAGAGTCAACAGCTGTTAGGAGAAGGTGATCAGCATGTAGTTTATGATGTGTAAGTTCTTCAGATGAAATTTAAAAACTCCTGTAACTGCATTAAGAGCCTTATCCTCGTCTTCATGCCACCACTTTTGCGCTGCTCAATGACACACAGCACTGAGCTCCTCAAGTATAAGAGAATCCCTGGGTGCTGTAAAGATGCTATAAGGAGGTCTACGCCACCCACAGGGCTGAATCCAGAAGAGTGCAGACTGTACAATCACACAGGGACCTCAATACATGGGATCCGCAAATAAACTTGAAATGACAACACGAGTGTGAGAAGCACTGATGTAAAATACAAGACCACGGGGTCTCAAATTTGGGGGGGGGAAGACCCAGCCTGTCCAAGGCCCACAGCAATTCAGGAAGGACCTCCCAAAACATAGGGGGCCAGGAGTAAACTAGAAATAACATGTGTAACATACAAACCTGCAATGCAAAGAGCCCTGACCCCTGAAGGGGATGTTTCATTTTTATAATGGGTGAGTCAGTGTGTGCCTGTCAAATATTCCTATATTAGAAGGGGGCCTACACAACCATGTTGCACAGTGCCCCAACCTCTCTGGATCCAGCACTGACCACCCACTCCTGTTCTGCCTTGACTGTAGCATGTGGTGCTGTGATGATTTTGCCATAGAGCAGCTTCTAAAAAGGCTGCTCTAGTTTACACTAGAAGCCCAACCTACCTTTGACTAGATTCAGCAATTTCTGGATCAGAGTTTCCCAGGGTGGGTATCTAGGTGTTGCTCGCCACCCCAGAGAAAGCTGCATTACAACAGTAGGTGCAGACAGATGGGGAAGTGCTTTGAGAGGAAGCGCGCTACAGAAAGGTCATGCATCATACACTATTTTTTACCAAGTGGCTGCTCTTTGTTTTCTGTTCCGAGTATGCTACTCTTGTCACTTGAGATGCTGCTGTAGCAGCTTGGCTACATTCAGTAAGAGGTCTGCACTCTGCCTGAGCTACTCAAGAAAAAAGGCTCATGGAAACCAGGTCACTTTAATGCATCTCACTCAAGTCACTGCTGAAGCCTTGGCCTCCAGTAAATTTACTAGGAATGGGCATCCGGAGGAAATCATCATGGTGGGAGGCATGGGGGAGGAGGATGAGGGGAAGGGAGTGCCATAGCTCCTTGGCCAATTTTCCCCCAGGAACACCTTGCTCAGGAGATGCCCTCCGGCTTCTTGGGGGGGGGGGGGGGGGGGGGGGGGGGAATTATTGGGGCAGCTGTGAAACCAATTGGGGTTGTCGGGCATGGGTACAGGGGCAGATGCTTGGTATCTGTTCCTGTCCTCCTCTCCCCATCTTGGGATATTTGGGGTTGAGGTCAGTGGAGCCTCTGATCTGTCACGGAAGCTGCTTAATGCAAGGTCAGTGACTAACAAAACCACTGCCATCTATGATCTCATTCACGCTGAGACCACTGACTTTGTATGTATTACAGAGACCTAGCTGGATAAGGCTTCTGGGCCTGTGCTGGCCCAGATGGTGCTGGCTGGGTACTCGGTATAGCATGAGTCTAGGACTTGGGGGTGGAGTGGCGGTGATCTACGGAAACAACCTGGTCTTTTGAAGGCATCCAGTGTCTGACCTGCCCAACATGGAGTGCGTTCATCTAGTGTTTGGAGACCGGGATAGATTGGAGATTTTGTTGGTGTACCGCCCACCCCACTGCACAGTAGACTCCCTGACTGCTCTAGCCAAGCTGGTCTCATGGGTGGTGTTGAGGTCACAGAAACTTATTGTCTTGGGTGATTTCAACATCCACACTGAGGTCAGCCTTTTGGCGATGGGGCAGGAGTTCATGGCCACCACGACAACCATGGGCCTATCCCAGGTAATATCTGGTCCGACACATGAGTCTGGACACACGCCTCCCTGGTATACGGAGGACCCAAAGCTGCTAAAGTGAGAGGGTAGGTAGATGGAGCACAGGTGGTGCTTGACTCACGCCAAAGCTGACTGACTGCAGCATACAACATTTTAGAGGGACTATGCTGTGGATGTGGTGGCAGCAAAGAAAGCTTTCTTTGTGGCCCCATAGCATCTGCAAAGTGCTGTCCAGTGGAGCTCTTCTGGGTGGTGAATAGCTTATTAAATCCTGGCTGTCTCCACCCAGAGGTAGTCATTGGCTGTCCGCTGTGATGAGTTTGTCACCTACTTTGCAGATAAAGTCACTCATATTTGCCTCAACTTGGGCACTGGTAGCTTGAGTGCAGAGTCTGGGGCTGAGGAGGCCCGGTCCTGTCCAGTTTACTTGGATCAGCTTCAATTAATCTCGCCCACCGATACAGAGGATGTGCCTGGAGGAGTACGGGAGTCTGTCCTGGCTGATGAAAGCCAACCAGTAGACACTGGGGGTGTTGCTGGCTGGGGTTGTCAATGATTCCCTTAGGGAGGGTAGGGTGCCTGACGGCTTCAAGACTGCTGTCGTCTGCCCTGTGCTCAAGAAATCTTTTCTTGATGTTGACTCCCCTGCCAGCTATTGCTCTGTCTCTAACCTCCCCTTTTTAGGGAAGGTTACTGAATGAATGGTTGCCTCGCAGTTTCAGGCACATCTCAATGAAACTGGATTCCTGGACCTATATCGTAACAGGAAGCATATTGATGCTGATGACACTTAGCGCTCTCTCTCTCTCCTTTTCATCTGACCTAGGTCCTGCAGTCTGTGCTTACCCAGTGCCTGCCATTTGGGACTAGACGCAGGCGAGCCGATTGAAACCGAATCCAGACAAGACCAAAGTGATGATGGCTGGCCAGCCCTGTGACCTGGGAGATGTAGGGACCCCTCTTATTGATGGGGTCCAGTCTTTGGTCACTCAGGTTCACAGCCTTGGGTTATTCTTGGATCCACTGCTGTGCCTGGATTGTCAGGTTGCAGCAGTAGCCAGGAGTGCCTTTCACCAATTACATCTGGTGAGAAGGCTGTGAGAGTTTATCAGATTCGGTTACTGTCCTCCATGCCTTCGTAACCTTGAGGCTGGCCTACTGTAATGCACTCTACGTGGAGCTGCCTCTGAAGACTGTTTGGAAGCTGCAATTGGTGCAGAATGCAGTGGCCCATCTTCTTTTGGGGGTGGGTTGCTGGGAGCACATTACACCGGTGTTCCCGAGTCTGCACTACTTGGGCCCCAGCTATCTGAAAGACTGCCTCCTCCCTTATGTCCTTCCGCAGCCCCCGAGGTCAGCCGGGGATCCCTCTTGTAGGTGCCATCTCCCGGTGATGTTTTTACGGCTAGGGGAGGCGTTCTCCAAGGGGAGAGAGTTCCATAATCGTGGAGCAGCTGCTGAGGTCTGCCTAAGCCCAAGTCTGCTCATCTTCCAGAAATAATGTGCCAGGAAACCTTTTTATTTGGCTAGGCATTTGGCAGGCAGGGATATGGTGGGATGGAATCGGGTGTGAGGTGTAGGGGTGGGGTATCAGGGGTGTTTTTATTGATTTTAATAAATTGTTTGTTCTGTTTTTATAACTGTAAGCCACCCTGAACTTCTGTGGGAAGGGCAACATAGAAATATGAAAAAAATTAAAAATGGCAGTAACACTGTCATTGCCATTTTGAAAAAGAGTGTGCAGGTGCACAAGTGTCTGGCAGCCATTTCGCATGCACAATGATTCCTTGAAAAAAATTAAATTGGAAAATGTTTAATAGATTTAATTGGGTGTGCTGCCATGGTTGCAGCTCAGTACAGATTAATCCTTAACAGCCTGTTACGAGCAGTTAGGGCCACCGAAAGCTCAGTCTTGTCCCATTTATTTGGATCAGTATCCCCTACCAACGTGGGGTAGGTGCTTGGGGCGGGCAAGGGCAACCAGTTGTGAACTGGATCCTTGCTCGTCCTGGCTGGTAAAAGCTAGCCAGGAGATTCTGGGGCAGTTGCTGGCTGGAGTTGTCAACAAGAATAGGGTGTTGGACGTTCTTAAAACTGCAGTTTTCCAGCCCCTGCTTAAGAAGCCATCTTTAGATGTTGACTCCCCCAGCCAGGTATTGGCCTCTCTCTAATCTTCCCTTTTTAGGGAAGGTTATTGAATGGGTGTTGCTCAACTGCTCCAGGTTCATCTCAATATCATCGAATTCCTGGACCCATTTCAGTCGGGCTTCCGTCCTGGGTATGGCACCGAGACTGCGCTTGTGGTCTTGGTCAATGACCTGCGGCTGGAGATTGAACAGGAGAATTCTGTCCTGTTAAATCTTTCAGCAGCCTTGGATATGGTTGATCATGAGGTGTTGACATGACTGTGGGGCTTGATGGGGGTGCACAGGACTGCTTGAGTGGTTCTGCTCCTTCCTGTTGTGGGGGGAAGTCCCAGAGAGGAGTGATGCGCAATTGCTCGTTGTCCTCTCCGGACCTTCCTTGTGGGGTCCCACAGGGTTTCATTTGGTCTCCTCTCTTGTTCAGTGTATACGAGGCTGCTGGGTGAGGTCATTCAGAGGTATGGGGTGAAGTGCCATCAATACGCTGATTACACCCAGCTCTACCTCTTTTTTTCATCTGTCCCAGGCCCTGCAGTCTTGGTGCTTACCTGATACCTGGCTGCTGTTGGGGACTGGATGAGGTGATTAAAGATTAATCCAGACAAGACTGAGATGATTGTTGGCCGACCTTATGGTCTAGAGAGGGCTGGGACTCCTTATTGATTGAGCCTGGCCCCCTCTGCTCAAATCAGGTCTGCAGCCTCTGAGTCCTTCTGGATCCCTTGCTGCACCTGAACTGTCAGGTTGTGGCGGTGGCCAGAAGCGCTTTTCACCAACTCCATCTGGTGAGAAGGCTGCAGCCTTCTCTTTCTGATTGGGATCTGGCCACTGTCATTCATACTTTCAGCATCTCAAGGCTAGATTACTACAATGCGTGCTATGTGGGGCTGCCCTTGATGATCGTTCAGAAGCTGCAGCTGGTGTAGAATGCAGTGGCTCGTCTCCTTTCAAAGGTGAGGTGCTGGGAGCACGTTACACCAGTGCTCCGTAGTCTGCACTGGCTCCCTATAAGCTTTCCTGGCACAATTCAAGGTACTGATTTTGACCTTTAAAGCCCTAAACTGTCCCACATAAAGACTGCCTGTCCTTCAAAATCCAGCTGCAGCCCCTGAGATCGGCTGGGAGCGCCTCCCTGTGGGTACCAACCACCATCTGTTAGTCTTGTTCATACAGTGACGGCTCGCAGGGAGATGTTCTCGGCTGCTGTCCCAATGTTATGGAACTCCCTTCCCCCAAGGTTAGTTTAAGCCCAAGCCCAAGCGTCTTCTGGAGGTGGTGTAAGAACTTTTTGTTTATAAAGGCATTTGGCAGGCAGGAGTAGGGGGATGGAGGGTTGGTGGGTGGGTTTGGGGTAGAGATAGGGGGTGAGGGGGCTGGATGTGGGAAACTGGGAGATGATATTGGGTGAGTTTTGTGATGGTTTGTTGGAGGGTTGGGAGACTTTGGGATTGTTTTTGTCTTTTACTGTTTTTAATGGATTTTTTAAATATGCTTTTATATTCATTTTAAGTGTTTATTTTGTAAACCACCCTGAACTTAAATAATCCAAATCCATAAGACCCACCCCTAGCATTTACAGCTCAGCCTCCCACAGCAGCTCCCCAAAGGCCTCACCATTGTGCGACATGCCCAAGGAGAGGCATTTCTGGAAGCGGCAGTACTGGCACTTGTTCCGGTTCTTCTTCTGGATCTTGCAGCTCCGCTCACACTTCTCATACTCCAGCTTCATGCGGATTGTCCGGCGGAAGAAACCCTATAGGCCATTGGTGTGAGAACAGAAGAACAGCAAGGGAGAGAAGGAAAGAAAACAGGGGAAGATACAGCAGAAATTCGTAACATACTTCAGCGCTGTCAGCTGATCCCTGCAAAAGTGCCTAGGATGTTCTAGGCTTAGCACTGGGTTGAACCTCTTAAAGGTTCACTTGGGGTGGAGAGGAAGTCCCAGCAGCAAGCAGAGAAGCTGCTGAACAAAGAGACCACTTTCTAGGCTGTAATCTTGAAATAAACAAAACCTCTTTCACAAAGGGACACTCAGAACAGACTGCTGCAGGGAAGGGAAAAGCCCAGACGTCATTGTTGTCTAAAACACAGAAATACCACAAGTGGCCAGCAGGGAGAGATGAACAGCTCCCTCACGGTTCTTTCCAGCATTTCCTAGCTTTGAAGACTGTACAGCGCACTGACACCATCCAGTGCAGGCCTTTTGGCATCTGCAGTGAGGGAAGGAATTTTATAACTGTGGTCACAGGGCAATAAGAACATATGCTTGATACTGCCAACCAGAAGCATCTTCAAAAGTAAGCCATGTTCTGCCCAGCTTGGCGATTTGCTGCATAAAGAACAATGCCAGGGGATAAAGACACAGGTGCTGAGGAATGTGCTTGCTGTGTGCAGGTCAAACTCCTGCATGGCTCAGAAGTCTTGGCTAGCTCCTGCTACTCCTGTGATAACACATTAGCTCCTTGGGTTACTAATTGTTCTTCCTTCCCCAGCACATGTACTACTTTCAAGTATGACAGTTACTACATCCCATTCTGGAATAGATTTAAATGCCAGAGCAGGAGTCCAAAGTCTTCACAAGTGAAGGGAATTTCATATTCTACATCGCCTAGCTTACTCAAAGGATTCCCTTCCTGTAGCCCTTCACTGTACAGAGCCCCTGCTACTGCATTCACTCCATACCTTGCAGCCCTCACACGCATGCACTCCGTAGTGAAACCCCGACGCTTTGTCGCCACAGACACTGCATTCCACATTCAGACTTCCAGAGGTGGCCTCCTCATAGCCCATCTGGAGTTGGTCTGATAGGGATGGAGAGGAGCTCTGGGAAAGGTCTAAAGGGAGACAAAGGGAAACTCAATTGATTCCTACTTGGCATCATGCAGGCACTTAACAATCCAACAGTGACCAAAAGAAGATCTCCTCTTCTCAAATGGTCAGCTCTTCAGAGAAGGAATTGGATTCAACGTGCACCTCTTACAGAGAAGTACATTAATGGTGTTCTTCAAACAGATGATCAATCCAGACTTCTGGTCATTTATGCCATTCCTTTTCATTTTGTATTCAGCTTAGACCCCCCTTCTTCCCCCTTGGGCCACTTCAAAAATGAGTCTGTGGGCCTCGTACGCCAAACAGAGATAAGAGTGGGTGTGCTCAGGATAGGGGAAGAAGGGGGTGGTGGTTTCCAGATCTATACCATGGATTGGTCCTCTATCCTTGAGTACATGTCCTTACCCGCTCCCTTCCCCCACACTCACTCTTTCAGTGCTTGAAGGTAGGGACTGGACCCATGAGCCAAATTCAGAAATGGGAAAGGGGTCAAATAAATGCAAGTCAGATTTTGCCCACCATTTGTTGCCCATCCCTAGCTTGTACAATGTGTTTGGACTGGTCAATTTCATATTCACAGGCACAAGCAGAGCACTATTTTCTTCTTTTCTGCCAAGTGTATGACAGGTAGGGATAAGGGTTGGAGTAGCGATCTGTAGGATATTTGTGTGTGTTATTTTTTTATATGTTTATTATTCTATTACCTGGCCTGAGTCTTTGGGGGGCAAGCAAGATACGCATTTAAAAACATAAAATATTGTACTGGGGTCTCAGGCTGCAGGGGAAGATTTAAGTAACTGAACACAGTCTCAGTCACCTCTCTCACCAAAAAATATTTCCCTGAACTTTGATATTTTAATGGTTCTTCTACTCAGACTGGGACGTCTCTATCCTACAACAAAATCTAAGATGACTTGCGCGCCTTAACTTTCATCTTGTCTCCATGGCCAAGCACACAAACACCTTCTCCTCCTTGTAGTTGAACAAATAAACCTTTCATGAACTTGGCTTTCAATTAATTGGTTCACAAAAAAAAGATTAAAATAAACCAGGCTGCAATTCACAAGCAGGCCCCTTTACCTGCTGGAGTTTAGCACAAAAGACCAAGGTAGTGCACACCCAATTTGAAAACAGGCAACTCCTGGTGCTTTAGAAGAGGACAACTTTTCTCCATTTTGTGCACAATGTTGTATTCCGGTAGAGATTTCTTCCTGACTTGATAGGCTTCTGACCCCCAGTACAGGAAAAAAGGCTCCCCTGAGACTTTAACCGAGTAAGTGTAACTGGAAATACTCTTCCCAGCCAGAGGCTTCTAACTCATTTTGGCACATAGCTGCAGAACTTGCTCCCAAGAGTGTTCAGGCTGTGATGGAGGTTTGCCACAATGTAATATCTATTCCCTTATGCTGCTAAGAAAGCCACCAGAAAAAAAAAGTTCCCACCTGTGCAATAATTGGTAGCTCACTGAAAACATCTGTCCCAACAGTCAGCCACACCACTTCCACTTACCTGTGTAGCTACTAGAAGGTAATGAATTATCTGGTCCTCCATTTGGGCCCAAAGCTCCGCCTGCAGTTGTCACTGCCACTTCCTCTTCCTCCTCCTTTTCCCTGACCTCAGGTACTTCCTCCTGTGGCTGTTCCATAACAGATCACCCCTCAGTGCCAAGACTGCAGCCCCTGTCATAGCTCTGGCATCATCCACGTCTGTCCGGAGAAGGACCCCTACCAGGCCGTTCCCGATAGCCTTTGGAAAAGAGACAGGAAAAGTTACAGGATGCTGATTGCAGAACAGCTTTCATGCTGTGGGGATTCCCCAAGGAATACCATTTACTGAGATGGGACTTTGCTATCTACCCAGAGGAGACAGCGGAGCCATGGGCCTCAAGATTATTCCTGCATCCAGAACACCTTGTCTCCTAGAGGGGGATGTTTCTCTCCCAACCTTGATTTTAATCTAAGCAATTCAGGAAGGGGCTTAATTTTTAGACAGGGACACAGTCCTTTAGCTCTAAGGGATCTACTTGGCTCCCTATTTAGAGTCCAATGTAAATACAGGTTCAGAGTCAGACTGCAGGGCAACCTATAGATAGGACTGGAACCAAGGCATTGCCCCTCTTCTGCAAGATCTGTATCTAATCTTCCTTATTGGGAAATGGTCAGCAAGACAATGGAGAAGCAGAAGGGAAAACAAAATAGCAATCCTTCAACCAACTCCTCCAAGATTCATGCACAAGCGAAGCCTTAGCAATTAGAATTGCTGCAAAATTGCATCTAAAAAGGGAAGATGATGAATTTATAACTGAAATAGGTCCTCAAAGAACAAACACTATTAGCGTAGTCCATGGCTGCAGGAACAATTGAGAAATGCAAGAAAAATCATCTAGCTCATTTATATTCACAGACAGAAGTGTGCACAAAAGAGGCAGGTTGACACAAGGACAGCAACACTAGCTAATAGATCCCATGTCTTTCAAAGTATAGCACTTTGTGAAATGAAGAGAATTGTACTAACTTTTCTTCAGAGGGGGAAAGCAGGCACAGATAGAGGAAGTCATTGATCCAAGAATAACCAGGGAGAAGGGTGCAAACCTGGGTCTCTGACATTTCAGCCTAGCATCCTAGCCACCAAGTCTCTCAATCTCCAGGCATATTTCATTTCACCAGGGTTTTATTATTATTTGTGCACAATGTGTCTGGTGCTGAATAGTTCTAATTAGACACAGGTCTTTACCCCAAAGCAGTCTACAATTAACCAACACAAAAAACTTAACCGTTTAAAAAAACACTTAAATGCACAAGAGTTTTCTTAAAATACAAACAAACAAAAAATTCAGTACAATTACAATTCAGAAAACCTTACACTCCATACATTGCAAAAAAGCATAAACATAGAAATTAGTTCAAAATTAAAGCAATTTAATTTTATCCTCAACATACATGTAATATGTACTAAATTCCATACCATACATACTTTAATTCATTTTTATCAATAACTAAACTTGCACATTTTACAATTATGAAACTAATCATAATTCGAGAAGGAAACAATTTTGTCAGAGTTCATTGTCTGCTTCTACAGAACTTCATTGTGTACAACGAATTGTATAATGTCTACACATTTTTTACTTCATTGTATGAACTGTATACAATTTGTATACATGTAAATAACAGACTTAATGCACTCTGACAATTGTTCCTTGTCGAATTATAATAAATTAGTTTCATAATTGTAAAATGTGCAACTTTAGTTATTGATAAAAATGAATTAAAGTATGTATGGTAAGGAAATTAGTACATATTACATGTATGTTGAGGATAAAATATTAAATATTGCTTTAATTGTGAATTAATTTCTATGTTTTTTGGCATTTGTTGTTGCAATGTATGGAGTGGAAGGTTTTTTGAATTGTAATTGTACCAAGTTTTTTTGTTTGTATTTTAAGAAAACTCTTGTGCATTTAAGTTTTTTTTTTTTTAAAAACTTTTTTTGTTTTGGTTAATTTCTTGGTTTTGTGGGAGGTGGGGGTTTGGGATGTTGCTGGGGGCAGGAGCTAGGAGCGGGCGTTGGGGTGTGTGGGGTGTTGGTGTCTGTGTGGGCGTCTGTTGGGGGGGATGAGTGTGTGTGTGGGGGGGGGTGTCTGTGGGTGTGTGGGGTGTCTGTGGGTGTCGGTGTGGGGGGGGATGTGTGTGCACCAATTACTATCCTATTTCAAAAGGAGTTATTGATCTCATGCTGCAATCTTGTGAAGTTTGGGGGCTCAACTCATCCTTGGGGGGGGGCGAAATATTGATGATTCAAAATCGTGAGGACGTCTGCATTGTGACCACAAGCAATTAACGTATAAACAGTCATAACATTATATTTTCCTGATGAATTGTTTTCAAACTTTGTGCATATGATGGTCCTCACAACTTAGTCATGGTTAAATTTACAGAAATGTAGGTCAAGCGGTTTCCTCAAAATTGGGACTTCAGCAGTCCCCTGTTTATAATAAACAGTGGTTGTGCATTTAAGTTTCTTCCAAATACCGCTGGAAGAAAATATGCTGTCATAAACAAATTGGTCTATTTTGATATTTGTGGGAAACTTTGCATGACTAAGATGCAACAATGTGCAGTAGGCAATGCAGGCATTGCTATCTATTCTTCCTCCCTCTTTATTGGTTTCTGGGCCAAGAATTGCAGCAGGTTGGGTGGCAGGAAAACAAAGCTAACCAAGACAGTATCAAACTCGGACACTGAGAACAAACCAATCAGAAGTGAGGTGCACACTGGATGCAACCTCACTCGACTGTCACAATGCTTTGCAGCTGCATCAGAAAGGGAGTCGGGCAAAGGAGATGTCTCTTTCCCCTTCCCTTCCCAGCATTTCACCTTTTACATCCTGGCATTTCTCAGGGGCAGGACCACATTGGACAGGGGCAGGGAAGTCCCCATGGCCTGCCTACTTTCTGACGTGTCTGTCCCTGGAAGCCATGGCGCTAACCTGGAGAAATTGGACCTTGCCCCAGAGCCTGGAGAGAGTAAGTCAAAACTTGGAATCTCTGGGTTGTGTAAGAGGTCCTGATTTAATTGTACATTGAGAAAATTATCCAGAAAACCCAAATATGTATGATTAGAATGGGATTGCAACCTCTCTTTGACACTGGCATGTCTTTTTATTTGTGCAGAGAAATCAAGTGTCTAAGCATGCTTTTGGGTGCTATAAAAATAACATTTCCCTCATGCACTACAAATCCAGTTTGTCTGTGGAACTATTAAGAGTAACCTTCGCTTTAATAATGCAGTAGTTTAAAGGAGTGTTGGGGAAACGTAGATTTTTTGAGGTTTTACGTTAAATATGGCAGGGTCCTATTTGATTTCTTATTCTTTTAAAAAAAAATCTTCATCAAAATATGTTTGTTTAGATTTATAATTTGTGGTATTTTTTTTATGGTTCAGGGCAGGTGACAACTCCCTAAAAATATAACACACAAAATAGATGTAAAATGAAAACAAACAAAACACGCAATATTAACATAAGTACTAATGTTAGTGTATTATAACAATATATAGTATATAATTGTAACACTAATACTAATACCAGGACCCTATCCCACATGCCTGGTCAGAAAGTAAGGTCTCACCTTGCCTCTGGGAAATGGTCAAGTTCGGGGAGCCTCAAATGGAGGTTTGAAAAACCTCCAGTAGAAGGGACTTCTGGAGCAACACTAAGAATGTTTCTCTATGGATTATTGAGGGTGCTGCTAGATTTGGGGGGGGAAGAGGGTGCGTGGCGGGTATCAGGAAGAAGTGGGATGAGGAGGCTCCCATCTCCTTCTAATGTGGCCCTGGCTCTTGCGGAAAAGGTTCCCCGCCCCTGGTGTAGAGGGAGAAAAACAGGCATCGGTGTGAGGGAGAAACAAGCATACTGAAGTGGAGAGGAGACAGACTCGTTTCAGGTCGGGGCAGGAGGTTTGCGCGGGGCTGGGGGGGGTTTCAGGTCGGGGGG
>QEPC01012575.1:666648-678048 GCA_003113815.1 Sphenodon punctatus | reverse complement strand
GTACCTTCAAATCCCTCCAAGACCCACCTCTTCCGCTCTGCCCTCCCCGACTCCTCGCTCCCCTCACTTAACTCCTGCTGATACCTACCATCCAGTACAATCTGTTGCCTGAGGTCCATGTACTCATAGCCTCACCACAGGGACCAGCCAGCCATCATTCTTGATGTAACCAAGCCAAGCGCGTGCACCTGGAACCTCGCATCTTCATGAATGTTATACCCCTTGTCTCTCCCTGTGTTCCCCTTCCTTCATTCCCCCCCCCTCCCCCGTCTCTCAGATTGTAAGCCCTTGGGCAAGGGCCACTATATAAATGTTTGCTAATAAGAATACTAATAATAACAACATTTTTTTCCCTAGTACTACTGTGTCCCAGTGGTTATCCTCATTCCACCAGGTCCCTGAGATGCCTATTATGTCTAGATCTTCATTTAGTGCTAAAAACCCCAATTCTCCCATCTTACTTTTTAGACTTCTAGCATTTGCATATAAACACTTAAATGTATTCTTTGTATTCTTACTTTGGTCATTATAAGTAATCATTTCAGGTATTTTGGAATCCTTTATATTTTTCTGTTCTGCACGAGTTCCCTCAGCTCAGCATCCTTTCCAATTGCCTCAGTCAGAGCCACACGCTCCTCAGCACGTGTTGACTTTTCCCCTGGATTCTAGTTTAAAAGCTGCTTTAACTCCTTTTTAATTTTTAGGACCAGCAGCCGGGTTCCATGCTAGTTAAGGTGAAACCCACCCTGTCAGAATAGGCTCTCCCACCCCTGCAGCCCCCCCAAGGTTCCCCAGTTCCTAATGAATGTAAAGCCCTCCTCCTGCACCAATGTCTCAGTCATGCATTGGGACTCCAAAGCTCAGCCTGGCTCTGGGGTCCTGCACATGGAACCAGGAGCATTTCTGAGAATGCTACCCTGGAGGTTCTGGAATTCAATCTCCTACCTAGAAGCCTAAATTTGGCCTCCAGAACCTCCCTCCTACATCTGCCTATGTAATTGGTACCCACATGTACCACGACATCCGACTCCACCCCAGCACTATCTTAAATTCTGTCTAGACATTTGAGGTCTGCTACCCTCATACCAGGCAGGCAACTTTCCATGCAGTCCTCACCGCCACCAGCAACCCAGTTATCTACATTTCTAATAATCAAAATCACCCACTACCATGGCCATCCTACTCCCACCCTTGTGGACACACACCCCTGGAGATGTATCCTCGGTGCAAAAGGATAACACATCATCTGGAAGACAGGTCCCAGCTACGGGATCACTTCCCGCTATTCCAGTCTGATGCCATCTTTCCTGGAGGCCTTTCTCCTACAAGGCAGCACAGAGGCTGCCAGTGGAGATGGGAGGACTCCTCCATATACCTCTGTCTCCCTCAGCTCCACCCGCACACGTTCTCCGACAGCTAGGAGGTCTTTGCACCGGGTACACACATACGACCTCTCCCCAACAGGAAGATAATCATACGTTACATTCTATACAAACTAGTGGATAGCCCCCATCCCACTGTTGAACTACTGTTTCCTTTTTTTCCCTTTCCTTTTTTAGAAAGGGGGCTGGGGGGGAGGAGAGAACACTTAAACCTAATTTTGGTCCTAGTTACTAGGACAGGAAAAAGCTCACCTTCCTGAATTGCTAAACTCTGGGGCCTTTTAGGTTAGGATTTAGTTAACAGGGGTTTAGCCTTTTGGGTTAGGGATTAAGGCAAGGAATCAAATCAACTTGGGTTAAATACTACCTCCTTACGAACTACCACAACACTTTGAGTGTTATACAACTAAAGAGGGTCTCTAATCTAGAGCAGCTAGATGAGAACATCAAAAAATACAGTGGCGTCTTACCCAAACTCACATCAACAGAATGTACCCTGCAAGCTTCCTCCCATGGCGAGCTCCCAGGTAAACTCCGCTGTTTTCTGGCCCTGTGTCGCAAGCTTTATCCTATGGGTGCTGGTGCCGTTGCATTGGTTTGTTCAAGGCAGGAAAGCATTGACACGGCACCAGCACCCGCTATATGGGCAACACTCTGTGAGCTTCCCTGTGAATGCTGCCTAGACAGCACTCTCTAAACCCAGCCATTCCACAGCTCTATGGACAAGCAAACTTTCCAGATGAAGCCTAACTTCTCCTTCTGCCCAGAGCTTTAGCTCCATGCGCTTCTCTTTTTCAGGGGTCTGGGAAGACACATTCCAGGATCCTGGCAAAGTGTAATTGACTCTGTTTCATTTACAGTGGAGCCATGTAGGGAGGCAAAATAGTGCACGTTCTTAAACAAGTGCGGAATGCTCCCTTTCAGTGCCTCATCAAAAACACTGAAGGCCCATTCACATGCTGTGTTATTCTTGGCCCCCTCATGTGCCCGCTCTATAGGAAATGGCACATGAGGAAAAACTATTCACTGAAGTTTTCATGAAATGAGCCGTCTTTTCTTTTTTTTTAAAAAAAGATACCTATATTAAAATGGATGCAGCACTTCAGAAAGCCTCATTGCCTGAACAGCACCTGGTGGGAGATCTTAGCATGGGAGGACCATAACAGAAACTAAACATTCTAGACAGCCAATACACAGTCAACCTCCAATTAGACACCTTTCATTTCTGAAATCCATCAGGAAGATGAAGCCAGGATGACTTACTTAAAATAGAGTGTATACAGAAGTCCCCATTGGTTTCACTGTGTTCACAGTACATTGGCACTGGACTAACTCAGGCACATTCTTCCAGATGTTTCTCCGAAATATAGTAATCCATACCTTTGGCAGCCCATAAATATTACAGGTTGTCGACAGCTGGCTGCCCAGACAAGACACTGCCCACCCAAATGAGAAGGATTACACACAATATACACACAAATATTCCCAAATATCTGTAAGACCACCTCTGCCCTCATGTCCCACAACGGCATCTAAGTCAATCAGGAGTGTCCTCCTACAGGTACCATCTGCTTGTCAAGTTCATACAACAAGGGCATACAGAAAGGAATTCTCGGTAGCTGCCCCACAGTTACAGAAACTCCTTTCCCTTAGAGGTTTGTCTAAGCCCCTGCCCATCTTACGGGGGAAATGTAAAGGAGTTCTGTTTGGAAAGGCATTTGGCAGGCAGGGGCAAGGTTTGGGGATTTTAGTTGGTTTTATTTGTGTGTGGTTTTATTATATTTTAAAGATTAGGTAATTTTAGTTGGTTTTATGCTGTGATTTTGAATAGATTTACCTGTGCCTTTACCCACTCCAATTGGGGTAAGTCTTATTAATGGTAACAAAGCCCAGGACAAATCAACTGAGGGATTTTGGGTGCAAAGTTTGATGATAAAAAGTTTACATTCCTGAGGTCAGAGAATCCATTAGCCTTCACAGACCCTTCAGTCCTGATATTAGGTGGCGTTTTTAATGCCAGTTTTTGCAAGATGGGCCTTGTCCACCAAAACCTTCCAACCAGCTTCAATAGAGACCACTGAACAGCCAGAGGATCCCAATACTGGTTGGATGCAAGCAGGCAATCCAGAGGTAAGACATATAGGACAGTTGCAAGTGAGAGGGGAGCAGACAAAGTTACCTGGGTTCTTCTCCCAGATCTGCTACTGACTCGCTGCGTGACCCGGGTGACAAGTTACTTGCCTTCTCTGTGCCTCAGGTTCCAAATCTGTAAAACAAAAATAATAATACTGACCCACCTTTGCCCAGCAGTTCAGTGGAAATCCTTCAGTTATACACCTGTATTTTCCTCTATTATTTCCCTGCATTCTAAATGGTTACAGAGGGAGATAAAAATAGAGATTTGTTTAATATGGAAATACTACTCACTTATAACCTCACCAATTTCACTGGGTGAACATAAAAGAGGATGCCATCCAAATTAAAGCTAGCACAGCAAGTAGGAAAGCAGCTGTTAAACAACTGAATTAAGTTGAACACAGCAGAGAGAAGCAGAGCTCACAGCTGTGAAAGCTTCTGAATGATTGGCTTCCATAGGACAACATGAAAAACAGGCTTCTAAATGACTGTCCAGTTAGTAGGTCAGAGAAGCTTCCATCTCTAATCTGCCAATTGGTGGCAACAGAGAATCAGCATCCACTGCTGCTTGGTGGTGTTTGTGGAGTGTGCTGGTGAGTCTCATTTGAATGTCCAGCAGACTACATCCACATCACAAAAACTCAATTTAATATAGCAGCCACAGCAAAGATGTTGACATTCTCTTCCTTCATTTTAGATATTTATCTATCCACCTACCACTACATATGCGAGTGCTTCCCAATTTATCCTCACAACACCCATGCAAGCTAAGAATGTGCTATTCAGGAAGAATTGAAGCAGAGAGAAACTTGTCCAAGGTCAAGCAGAGTCTGTAAAAGAGGAGAGAATTGAATGCAGGTCTCTAGGCAAGCACCCTAGCCACTCTAATGTGTTAGTTATGGAGGAACCAAAATGTGCACTTGCTACAGTATTACACCTGGCAGATGGGAATAGCAAGTTCGAGGCTGGGGGATAAAACCGTTTTGGAGGACTACCTTTCCATTCCCATAGGACATAGCACCTTCAGAAGAGGCCATGTGACTTAACCTGCTCTGTGATGGAGGACATTGTCCAATGTATATCCACATGTTGTTACAACACCATTGTCATGGTTGGATCATTACCTTCTGAAGACACAGATCCCCACCCTTTTATCCCCTCATCAGGGTGGTGAACCAATTAGGATGATCCTCCCTCGGAGACATATGAATCCAATTGGCTTCCAGAACTCTCCGGGGAGTTTACCTACCAACTGTGACCACTACTCAGTCGATGACCTGGTCGCTTTATGGAATGACATTTTGACCATGGCCATCGACATTCAATTCAATTCAATTCAATTCACTTTTAATTTGTACCCCACGCTCTCTCGCCAAGGCGACTCGAGGCGGCTTACAACCAAAGCAAAAGACAAAAATACAACAATATTCACACTAAATAACAATAGCAACGTCCAATATGAACTAACACAAAAAATTATCACAGTGCAAAAATTACAAATTATCCCATCATCCTACCTCCCTACCCATTCACCCCATTCCTGCTGCCACCAGGAAAGGGTGAATCTACCACTCCCTCCCACCCTCTCCTTCCCTCACGTAATTCAATACAACAACAATATATCAACATTATTACAATATTTCACAATTTATCCATATCATCCCATCCATATGCTCCATTCCTGCTGCGACCAGGGAAGGAACCCATTAACTCCCCCCCTTCACCCTGCTCTCACCAGGAGGGGGGGACCTATCGTCCACACACTTTACAATAATACAACAATGATCTAAATGATATAAAAATACACATTTCTTCTATAAAATCAATAACACATAACCCTTCCATCCCTGACCTAATTCCAAAATTGCCCCCCCATCCTAACCCCACCTCACCCAGTACCTTCCCCTGCTGCCACCAGGGGTTGGTGCTGGGCCCCCCTTCAAAAAACCCACCATTCAGTATACCCTTCACCCAACACAATCCCCCCCCCAAACCCAACACAGAACAACTCACAAAAACAACAGGCCCCTGAATCCCCTGCGGTCCCCAAAGGTGTTCTCCCCGCAGGTGGAAACAGTGGGGGACCGAGGCGGCAGCAAGCAGCGGCATCAGAGGCAGCAGCAGCACAACGGCATAGTCCCGGCCAGATGCAAGGCAGGTAAGTTCTCCCTTCTGCTGCAAGCGGCTCCCTTTTGTGCCCCCCTGGCAGCTTCCGGTGCAGGTCATGGGGTCAAGTCAGGGCACCCAACTCAGGTGCCCTGGCTTCCTTGCTGCCCACCCCCACCCCCGGTACTAACGTGGTGTACTTCTCCCCACAGGTGGAAACAGCAGGGGACCAAGGCAGCAGCAAGCAGTGGGATTGGAGGCAGCAGCAGCGGCACAGCAGCATAGTCCCGGCCAGATGGAAGGCATGGTTGTGTCCAGACATCCGCTCCCACTCCTGCAGCAGCACAGGTCCCCCTGGTATACCGAGGACTGGATGTAGCTGGAGCAGGAGGGTAGGTGGTTTGAGTGCAGGTGGTGCTTGACTCACGCTGAAGTCAACCAATTTTGGCATAGGTAGTTTTTAAAAGGACTGTGCCATGGCAGTGAAGAAAGCTTTCTTCTCCACTATCATAGCATCTGCGAAGTCTCATCTGGCAGAGCTGTTCTGGGTGGTGAGGGGCCTGGTTAATCCAGTCTGCCTCTGCCCAGAAATGGGGTCATCCAACACCCGCTGTGACATTTTAATTAACTACTTTGCAGACAAAAATCACTTGTATTGACCACAACTTGGGGACTGCCATTTTATCTGCAGTGTCAGAGTTTGAGGTTATGGAAGCTTGGTCCCATCCTGTTTATTTGGATCGGTTTCAAAGAGGTACCAACCACTGATGCAGGAGAGGCGCTTGGGGCGGTGAGGGCAGTCAGTTGTGAACTAGATCCTTACCCATCCCGACTGGGGAGAGCCAGCTGGGAGACATTGGGGTCGTCAACGCTTCCCTTCGGGAGGATAGGGTATCAGACGTTCTTAGAACTGCAGATGTCCAGCCCGTTTAAGAAGCAGTCTTTGGACGCCAACTCCCCGGCCAGCTATCAGCCTATCTCAATAACCTTCCCTTTTCAGGGAAGGTTATTGAACGGGTGGTTGCCTGACCGCTCCAGGCTCATCCTGACATTGTCATATTCTTGGACCCGTTTCAGTTGGGCTTTCATCCTAGGTATGGAATGGAGACTGCTCTTGTGGCCTTGGTCAATGATCTGTGCCTGGAGATTGACAAGGTGAATTCTACCCTGTTGGATCTTTTGGCAGCCTTTGATACAGTTGACCATGAGGTGTTGACACGTCTGTGGGACCTGGTGGGGGTGTGTGGGACCGCTCGAGTGGTTCTGCTCCTTCCTGTTGGGGAGAACTCCGAGAATGGTGATGGGCGATTGCTCTTTGTTCTCTCATGACTTCCCCTGTGAAGTCTTCCTTCTTATTCAATGAGGCCGCTGGGCGAGGTCATTTGGAGGTTTGGAGTGAAGTGCCATCAGTACGCTGATGACACTTGGCTCTACCTCTCTTTTTTATCTGACCCAGGTCCTGCAGTCTCAGTCCTTACCCGATGCCTGGCTGCTGTCAGGGACTGAATGAGGATGAGCAGATTGAAGCTGAAGCCAGACAAGACTGAGGTGATGATGGTTGGCCAGCCTTGTGATCTGGAGGGGATTGGGACTCCTGTTATAGAGTCTGGCCCCCTCATCAGGTTCACAGCCTCGGAGTACTTTCGGACCCCTGGTTGCGCTTTGTCAGGTTGCGTTGGTGGCCCGAAGCACTTTTCACCAGCGCCATCTGGTGAGGAAGCTGTGACTTTTCTTTCTGATTTCGATCTAGCCACCATCATCCATGCTTTCATCACCTCGAGGCTAGATTACTGGAGTGTGCTCTATGTGGGGGTTGTCCTTGATGACTATTTGGAAGCTGCAGCTGGTGCAGAATGCAGCGGTTCACCTTCTTTCAGGGGCAAGACACTGGGAGCACATTACACCAGTGCGCCGAAGTCTGCACTGGCTCCCTATAGCCTTCCGAGCACAATTCAAGGTGCTGTTTTTGACCTTTAAAGCCCTAAATGGTCTGGGCCATACATATCTGAAAGACTGCCTGTCTTTCCCTGCTTCACTGTGGCCCCTGCGATCAGCTGGGAGCGCCTCCCTGTGGGTACCAACTACCACCTGTTAGTCTTGTTCATATGGTGAGGGCTCGCTGGGAGACGTTATCGGCTGTTACCCCAATACTATGGAACTTCTCACTCAGAAGTTCGTTTGAGCATGAGCATCTTCTGGAGGTGGTGCAAGTCTTTTTTATTTGTTAGGGCATTTGGCAGGCAGGGATAGGTAAAGAGTGTGTGTGTGGGGGCAGTTGGGGAGGGTTTTATGTGGTTGTGGTGGGGTTGGGGAGAGGGAGAGGAAAGGTTTGGGGGTTTTATGCTGTTTTATATGTACTGGTTTTATAAGTCTCCCTGAGCCATGAGAAGGGTGGGGCAAAAATTGGAATAAATAAAAATAAATATTCCGCATCACTCAGTGTACAAGAAATACACAACAGTATGATAAGTAAAACATTAAAGAGGAGGTTGCTTTATCTTTAGAATTGATTTTTTTTATTTTAAAATACTTTAATTCACACATTATTTTTAAAGCAGTTTAGAAAAGCAACACAAAAGCAGTTGGCACTACACTCTTTCAGTTCTCCACCAGATCTTCTCAAGTGACCAAAAGCACTCTGTTCTGGCAAATGCCCAATGATACTAATTTATTTATTTAAAATTCTTGCTACCCTGCCCCTCCTGCCGCAGGCAGCTCAGGACGGCTTACAAATCGACACTAAAAA
Source organism: Sphenodon punctatus (assembly GCA_003113815.1). Lineage (NCBI taxonomy): Eukaryota > Metazoa > Chordata > Lepidosauria > Sphenodontia > Sphenodontidae > Sphenodon > Sphenodon punctatus. The sequence goes on along the minus strand of QEPC01012575.1, from coordinate 669,678 downwards.
TAATAACTAAAAACAAGACATAAAAAGAATAATAAAATAACCCAATCCTACCCACTCTCCCCACCCCATCACCCCTCTCCCCTGCCAAATGCCTGGCGGAACAGTCAGGTCTTACAACTTCTTCGAAAGGAGGGGAGGTCCAGGGCTAACGGGCGGGAGTTACACAGCCACCGAGAACGTCATCTCCTGTGTGGCTCCCCGGCGGACTCGGGGGACATTGAGCCAGACACCCTCAGACGACCGCAGGGGTTGACCCAGAACCCAGGGGGTGAGGCGGTCCCACAAATAGGTAGGGCCTAGGCCGTTAAGGGCTTTATAGGCCCCAAAACCAACATCTTGATTCGGGCCCGGAAAACTACCGGCAGCCAGTGCAGAGAACGGAGAACTGGCATAATATGCTCTTGGCGACCCATACCCACCAGGAGACGGGCCACATTCTGCACCAACTGCAGTTTCCAAGCAGTCACCATGGGTAGCCCCACGTAGAGCATGTTACAACAGTCCAGCCTATAGGTGATGAAAACATGGAGAATGGTAGCCAGGTCAGAGTCCGAAACATATGGCCGAAGCCATCGCACCTTGCCACAGCCTCCACCTGGACATCCAGGCGGAGCTGTGCATCGAGGAGCACCCCCAAACTCCGAACCTGTGAAACCAGGGAAGGACAGACCCCATCAATGATGGGGGTCATTACCCCCTAGACCTTCCCCACAACCATCTCCTCTGTCTTTTCAGGATTTAGTTTCAGGAGGCTCGCCCCCATCCAATCCGCCACAGCCGACAGACACAGGTTCAGCACCGAGACTGCCGGGCCTGAGTCGGAGGAAAATGAGAGATTGGGTGTCATCAGCATATTGATGAGACCTCACCCCAAACTCCCTGACAACTTCCCCCAAAGGCTGCATGTACACATTGAACAAGAAAGGAGATAAGATGGAAACCTGTGGAACCCCACACGGGAGGCCCTGGGGAGAAGATGAAAACTCTCCCAGGACCACATGCTGGGTTCTACCAGCCAGGGAAGAGCGGAACCATTTAAGAACAGTCCCGCTAATCCCTGCCCGGTCCTGCAGCTGAGTCACCAGCAACTCATGATCAATGGTATCAAATGCAGCCGAGAGATCTAACAGGATCAGCAGGGTCAAGCGACCCCAGTCCAACTCATGGGAGAGGTCATCGGCCAAGGCCACAAGCACAGTCTCCGTGCCATAACCGGGATGAAAACCAGACTCCAAGGAATCAAGAAAGTTGACCTGGTCGAAATGCCCCTGACGCTGCCGAGCCACCACCCATTCAATAACCTTCCCTAAAAAGGGAAGGTTAGAGACTGATTGATAGCTGGCAAGGGCGTCAATGTCCAAAGATGGCTTCTTGAGCAGGGGCCGCATCACAACCTCCTTGAGGAAGTCCGGCACCCTGCCTTCCTAAGGAAGGCATTGACTATCCCCATCAGCAGTGGCCCTAATGTCTCCCAGCTAGCCTTAACTAGCCAGTATGGGCATGGATCTAATCGACAATAGGTGGCTTGAACAGTCCCAAGAGCATCCTCCACATCCGAGGGCAACACAGCCTAAAACTCATCCCACAAAACAGGACAAGATGGGGCTTCTACTGCCTCTGACCCATTTTCTGCTTAAAAAGTTGCATCAAAACCGTGGTGAATTTGAACGATTTTATCCGCAAAAAAGTCCACAAATCACAGTGAGCATTTGATGACTTTAATTTTAGGTGGAGGAAGGCTGGACTGACCAGCCCCCTCACCACCCAGAACAGCTCAACCGGGTGGGATTTTGTGGACGCAATGAGGGCAGCAAAGAAAACCTTCTTTGCTGTCCACACCGTAATGGTATAGGTACATAACCAGACTATGCCACAATCAGTCAACTTTAGCACGTGTGTGATGCCACCATTGCTCTTAACCGCCGCTCTTCACGCTTGATCCGCCGCAGTGCCTCGGTGTACCATGGGGAGCTGCATTGTCAGCGCTTCAGGAGCGGATTCCTGGGGGCCACATGGGCGATGGCCTCCGTCAGCATGGAATTCCACATAGACACGAGGCCATCAAGGTCAGAGGAAACATCCCCTAGAGCTATCTGGAACCTTTCTGGTACAATAAGCCTTTGGGGGTGAACCAACCTAATTGGTTCTGCACCCTCCCGGGAGCTGACATGCACCAGGAGAAGATAATGATCCATCCACAACAAGGGCACTGTTGACACCTCCCCCACTAACGGATCCCCCACCTCAAGGCCTGTGCAAAGTATCATGTCCAGGGTATGTCCTCCAATATGTCCTCCAATACTTTCTGAGACAGGTCCATGGTTGCCATGGTGGCCATGAACTCATGCTCTGCCTCTCCAAGACTGGCGTTGGCATGGATGTTGAAGTCCCCCAGAACTATCGCCCTGGGGAGCCGCAAGACCACCCCAAACACCAGTTTGGTCAGATCGGCCAGGGAGGCTGCTGTACAGATGGGTGCCTGGTATACCAGCTGTATCCTCACTCTGTCTCCGGCAAAATCTAACAATAAATGGAGAGCCTCTACACCCATGAAAGGTTGCACAGGAAATATCCTCACAGACCAGGCATCCTTAAAAATAATGGCTACACTGCCCCCCCCAACCCCCCAGCTGCGACTGATACTGCACGGAGTACCCAGCCCCAACTCAATATCCAGCCAGGTCTCCGTAAGACATGCGAGGTCGGCCACCTGGTCCAGGATCATCTCCCGGACCATAATTGATTTATTAGCCACCAACCTCACATTTACCAGCATCAAACCAAGGCCCAGGGTTCTCTGATCCACGATCACCTCACCGCCTGTCCGGCAGCCAATGAGTGGGACAGATATACAACATCTGTCCTGTCTCATGGATTGAACCTGCCTCCCAGAAGGAACATAATTCCCCCGGCCCAGCACAACTCCTATGGCTGAAGACCCCCCCAGTCCACTCCCCTGTCCCCCCCGGAGGCCGCTCTGCCAGTCCCCCAAAAGAGATCCCCCCCACCCTCCTCTGCCACCAGAGGATC